>CAUYON010013644.1:0-28389 GCA_963573935.1 Arctocebus calabarensis
TATTTCTGTGGTATCTATTGTTATTTTCCATTTCTCATTTCTAATTGCAGTTATTAGAGATCTTATTTTTCTGTTTCTGGTTAGTCTAGCCAAGGGTTTATCAATTTTATTAATCTTTTCAAAGAACCAACTTTTTGTTTTCCTGATCTTCTGAATAATTCTTTTGTTTTCAATTTCATTTAGTTCTGGTCTAATTTTGGTTATATCTTTTCTTCTGCTGGATTTTGGATTTGATTGTTCTTCCTTTTCCAGTTGCTTGAGATGGTGCATTAGGTTGTTGACTTGCTCTGTTTCTGTTTTCTTGATGAAGGCATCTGACACCTCTAAGGACTGCCTTTGCAGTATCCCACAGGTTTTGATAGTTTGTGTCTTCATTTATAATTTTGTTCCAGAAATTCAATGATCTCCTTCTGGATCTCAATCCAGAATAACCCAGCTATCATTCAGCATAAGGTTACTTAATTTCCCTGATTTTATTTGAGTATGAAGATTTCTGTTGCTGTTGAGTTCAACTTTTATTCCATGATGATCTGAGAAGATACAGGGGATAATGTCTATTCTTTTGAATTTGTTGAGGTTAGCCTTGTGACCTAAGATATGATCAATTTTGGAAGATGCTCTGTGGGCTGATGAGAAGAATATGTATTCAGTTTTGTTAGGATAAAGTGTTCTATAAATGTGTGTTAAGTCCATTTGTTCTGTTTTAAGTCCATTATTTCTTTGTTTAGTTTCTGCTTGGAGGATCTGTCCAGTACTGCCAATGGGGTGTTAAAATCTCCAACTATTATAGTATGGGAAGATATCATATTGTTCAGATCATTTAGAGTTTGTTTTATATACCAAGGAACATTCAGATAGGGTGCATAGATGTTAACTATTGAAATCTCTTCATATTGTGTGTTTCCCTTGACCAGTATGAAGTGTCCATCTTTGTCTTTCATTATTTTTGTTGGTTTGAATCCCATTGTATCTGCATACAAGATTGCAACCCCAGCTTTTAAAAATATGGAATGCTTCATGAATTTATGTGTCATTCTTGTGCATGGGCCATGCTAATATTCTCTGTATTATTCCAATTTTAATATTATGTGCTACCAAAGCACTGTATTTCCATTCTCTATAATCACATCCATAATTCCCTTTATTTGTATTTCCTTCCTCCCTCCCTCTTCCATTCTTTCTTCCTTCCTTCCCTCCCTTCCTCCCTCCCTCCTTCCTTCCTTCCTTCCTTCCTTCCTTCCTTCCTTCCTCTCTCTCTTTCTTTCTTTCTTTTTTCTCTCTTTCTCTCTTTCTCTCTCTCTCTCTCTCTTTCTTTCTTTTCTTTCTTTCTTTCCAGAATCATACTCTGTTGCCCTGGTAGGTGCCCCTCAAACTTCTGAGCTCAAGTGGGCTTCCCACCTTGGCTTCTCAGAAAGCTAGGATTACAGGCATGAAGGCATGAGCCACTGGGCCCAGCCATTATTTGTATTTTCTTTATTCTTTTTTTTCTCTCTTAAAACTACTAATACTGATAATTAAAACTATTAACTCCTGATTTTTACTATTATCAAAAGAGCTATAAAATATAATTTAAGATCTGTAAAGTCAATTTTTCCCCTAGCCAACTTTCTCTTTTTCTTCATCTCTGATTCATTTCCCTATAAAACTCTCTCAGTATTCTTAATTACCTTTATACTAATCTATTTATCCAAATAAAACATAAAACCTTATAATTCTTCCCTTTCCTGAAATGGAGTGACAAGCAGAGTGGAATGGAAGAAGAGGACAAAAGAGATACAGTGGGAAAATTGTCAGTTCTTTTGGGACATATTTTCAGAATATGGTTTCCTTATTTTTTTTTTTTTTGCCAGGGCTGGGTTTGAACCCACCACCTCTGGTATATGGGGCCAGCACACCTTACTCCTTTGAGCCACAGGTGCTTCCCCTCCTTATTGTTTTAAATATGAGTTATATTAGTATTCTAGCAAAAATATTAAATTGCTTTAAATATAAATATAAAATGAATTCACATTATGAATTTATACTATTTTGAATTATGTATGTTACTGCTTTCCTATTTATGCAAGTAATGATTTTATGTCATCAAAGTAGGCAATTTATTAATTATTCTATAAAGGAAATACACAATAGAAAATATTTCCATTGCATATACAGATGTAGACACACACATACTCCTGAACTATGTTTATCTAGCATAATACAAAATAATAATCCCTGCTAATATACTATCTTTTTCTTTTCTGATCCTCTTCTTTTTCTTATTATCTTTTTTCTCTTTTATTATTGCTTTTCTCTTTTATTTTTATCTCTTCTTCCCTTATTTCCTTATCTCCTCCTTCCCCACTTCATGTTCCTCCTCCTCTTTCCTGGCCATGTGTTCCCCACTGTCATGTTTGTCTTTCTCTTACCTTTCTTTTTATCTCATTCTTCCCTCTTCCATCATCTTTTCTTTCACTTTCTTCTCTCTCTTCATTGTCTTCTTCTTTCCTTTTCTTCCAATATTCTTTTCTTTCTTTCTTCTTTTCTCTTTTCCTTCTTCTTTCCCTTTTATTTTTCATAGAATAGGATTGTTTTGTGTTTTTTTTTGACTGAGGCACATTTTTCTGTGTGTTACCAAATAATAAAATAGTTATACATCATTGATGACATTTACAGTTATCCCCACATGATAATGTTTATACTCTGACCATAGTATCTGTACTTGCCCGGTGAATTATTTAAATATATGGAATAGTTTTATGGCTTTAAAAATTAACTTTTTTTTAAAGCTTAAAAATATAATATGACTATATATAATATGAATTATTAAAATGTAGCAGAACATGAATATATTTGACTCTTGTAACCAGGATTTGGTTGGAGGTGAGGTAAGCCAAACATTGGAAAACCATAGCTAAGAATCCAAGAAGACCTATAGGGTAATACTGAGTCCTGGATGGTTTCAACATTCTAGGAATTAACATTTGGAAATGAGTACAATGAGCAGATCTAAACTTGGAAGCTATTTCCAAAATCTGAGTCACTCTAGGCATGACTGGGATGGGTGACTGATAACATCTAAAAGACAGACAGAAATACAAATCAACAGAAGTTTTATTAGAAGATAAACTTGACAACTGATGTCATGTTAACTAACCAAGGAGCTGAACTATTGAGCTCAAAAGCAAAATAATAATTGATGAAGACATAAATATAAATATGGAGCAAACACTGGAAGGGAGAGGAACATGATTGAATGAGGGCTGGCAATCATGAAGGTGATAGTGAACCCAAAAGTAAGACTGAGTTTATTTTCACTCCAAACTGGACATGTCCAATTTTTTTTTCTCTGTTGTATATTGGAAGAAAGAGTTGCCTTGGGTCACACATTAAATACACAAACATTAATGATAGCTGAGGAGCAGGAAAAAAGTTCTGTGCCTACTTTTTGCAATACCAACCCCACAGATAAGCAAAACCTTCTCAAAAAATTAGCATTAGGCCCACAGCTGCAGGTTGGACATTCTGATTTAAACTCAAGCAGGGTGATACTTGTTCATTTTCTGGTCTTGTTGAAATTGGTAAGTTCCAAAGCAAGTGTTGGGATAAGCCCACAGTAGATATGTGTTAGGTTGGTTCATCAGCAAAGGTTAGAAGGCGAGGTGGGCCACTAAGAAGACATTATTCCATGGGAACTCTGCACTATTCAGAGTAATAGTCTTGGGCCACTGCTTACTTCTTTGATAGGACCATTGTTCAAAATTTTTAAAACTCCTCTTAAAACTAATAATAATAATAATACAATAGATACTGATTTTGAGTATTTGCTATGTTCTAAGTACAATGCTGAGCATGTTACATTATCTTTGCATCTTAAGAGCAGTTTGTGGTATAGTAATTCTATTTTACATATGACAACAGGCGTAGAGAAGTAACTTGCCATTACTTATGCAACCAAATATTAATTTTTTAAACATAAATTTGTCAAAGTAAAAGAATAAGAATCTAAAAAAAAGCCCCATTTGATTTCTTAATAGGAAACATATAATCATGTTACTGTTTCTTTAAAAAGTAAAGTCCAATAAAAATCCATTAACTACTTTCAAATATAGCAATCCTTCTGTCCAGCTGCAAAAAGTACTGGATGATACTTATTTGCCATTTGTGTTATTTACGGTCCATGACTTTTATGGTAACTGGTTCCTATTATTGGTTTCTATTAATGTAAAACATAAGTGAACATAAATGAGGCGTGAATCATTTCTTTTTATTAGCCCTACAGTCTTCACTCAGTGCTTGCAGTAACTCCAGCTGTGTCTTGTTAGTGATAACCTATTTAAAGAAAAGATTTTTAAGAATAAAGAATATTATCAGAAATATTTGTCCATTTTATATTACTCCTCTCTTGTACAATAGTGACAGGGAAAAACAGTATGCAATTAATGGCAGCAAAATGTTGAGCTGTCTCTGATTTGTCTGGCTCTTGATATGATAGTAGATAACCAGTGGATTTTAGTAACTAGTATAGATGGCTACTAGCTTAAAAGTAGGATGTGTTTTAAGTTACTTTTCACAGTGCAGCTATAGACATTCCTCTACCAAGTATTTGTGTCATTATAAGATTGCTATTGATATCAGAGTAATGAAGCAACAGAATTTAAAATTTTAAATTAAGAACAGTTTCAATAAATAAAAATTGCTTTTAAAATTAGGGGACCATTTATTAAATATAAAATTTGGCATTTGCCTAAAAATTTTAATTTAAAAAACTTGCTCTCCTATTTCTGTTTCTAGGAGAGTGCTTAAAAAACTATGCTCAGAATGTTTTTCTAATATTTTTACTTATTCAGAAAGGAGAGAATTGTTTTTTAAGTTTATTAGAGAAATTTCCTTTTCAAATTAGAAAACAAAACAATCTATCCCACATGCTACATTTATAGCATGTTACATATAATATATAAATGCATGTGACACAAACTTATGTGAATATATGCAAGTTTATACAACAGAAACACATATTAATAAGTATATGAACATAGACAAGGAGTTTATCAGTTATAGCATGAAGATTTTTTGATGTAAGTAAGGAAACTTTTATTTGACTTAAAATTTTTAAAAATGTAGTCTCTTTTACTTGAGAGGAAATTTCTTGAAGATAACCATTATTCTTGTTATGTAATATATTTTCTAACTCAAGAAGAACAACTTGCATTTTAAAAATAATTTAGCCAACTTGCAGTACTCTGTAGAAGTTCATTAGCCTTGGTCATCATTAATATATCAGAAAAATCCTCCATAATAAAATATGTACTTCATCCTTTCTTGTCAGGGACCCTTCAGAAATATCGCTGATGTGTTAGAACAACGCTACAAGCCTTTGGAACCAACGTTGCGGGTGGCAGAACCAATCAATGAAATAACATTGGCCAGAGGGGAGCTCAAAAGAGGGGAATGGGTGCAAAGAGTAAACGACAACGTGTGAGTTCTTAGCTTAAAAAAAATGTACCTGTACCATGTTCGGTGTCATATTTTCTGATATTTTCTATTTCCTAATATTGTATAGAAAGTTTTATTTGTGAAATGGCAAAGACACCCTTAACCTATTTGAAAGTGATCTTTTTCATCCTGCACATCTTTTAAATGAGGTCCTTAATGATGTTAATATTTGTAATGAAAAAATATAAATACAACTCAGAGGAAAAAAAATGAAGAATAAATGGCATCTCAAGGAAGATAAATGACCACTGTGCATCTGTGAAGATAATTTTCTTAATTATATAGTGGAAGCATACATATTTATGATGCTCCTAAAATAAGATCCAATAAAACAAAGTATTTTTTTAACATGTACTCAATTTCACTCAGATATACTGATAAAATTGTAATTTTTAAATTTTTATTTTATTTTTTATTTCAGAGTAATATGAGCATACAAATGATTAGTTTAATTTGCATTTACTAGGTAAGTCCAAGTTATAGTTGAGCCCTTCACCAAAGAGGTATGCCATATACTCTTACATTGTGCCCATTAGTTGAGGGCTTGCTAATCCCCCCTCCTTTTCTCCTCTCCACTTGAATTTAATTGTATTTTTCTCTCGTGTGGGCATGTAGTTCATCTACCAGTTTCATATTAGTATTGAGTACATTGGATTCTAGCTTTTCCATTCTTGTGATGCTTTACTAAGGAGAATGTTCTTCAACTCCAGCCAGGTTAAAATAAAAGATGTAAAGTCTCCATCTTTGTTTATGACTGAATAGTACTCCATGGTATTCGTATATCACAGTTTATTAATCCCTTCATGAGTTGATGGGCACTTGGATTGACTCCTCATCTTGGTGATTGTGAATTGAGCTGTGATTAACATCCTAGTGCAAATGTCCTTACAATAAGATGATTTTTTTTTTCTTCTGGGTAGATACCTAGTAATGGGCCTGTGGGATCAAATGGAAGGTCTACGTTTAGGTCTTTGAGGATTCTCCATACTTCTTTTCATAGAGGTTGTATTATTCTGTAATTCTACCAACAGTGTAAGAGTGTTCCCTTCTCTTCAGATGCTTGTGTGATGTGCACCACACCAACATCTTCGGCTTTGGGACCTTGTGATGTGGGCTATTCTCACTGGAGTTAGGCGCTATGTCAAGGTGATTTTAATTTGCATTTCTCTGATGATTAGAAACAATGAGTATTTTTTCAAGTGTTTACTGGCCATTCATCTGTCTTCTTTGGAGAAAGTTCTGTTCATGTCTCTTGCCTAATGATAAATGGAATTTTTTGCTCTTTTTTTTGTTGATTAGTTTGAGTTTTTTGTAGATTCTGGTTATCAGTCCTTTGTCAGATTCATAACAGGCCAAGATCTTTTCCCATTCTGAACGTTGTCTGTTTTAATTATTCTGTCCTTAGTTGTGCAGAAGTTTTTTAGCTTGATCATGTCCCATTCATTTATTTGTGTTTTTGCTGTAATTGCCAATAGGGTCTTCTTCAATAAGATTTTAATTTTTAATAAATGAGGTATAATAAAAGAAGGTAGTTTCTTTATCACTAATGAAGATGACTGAAAAAGATGAAGGATGACCTAATAGCACATGCAATTATAAATTATTTCATTGATATCATTGATTTGAATCTCAGTTCATATATCTTTCTCTTTTAAGCACTTCTCTTTCAGAGCACGTTGTCATCAGTAGAGTCATATGTAATTTATAAATGAACAATTTAAATTTAGAATGGCTCTATTATTATTATCATTATTATTCTATAATGCTCTTTGTTATCTTTGCAATATTTCTTATAATACTTTTTACTATTATTTATATACTAAATAAGACCTATTGTAATGTAAATTATTATAATAACATAACTTTAGCATAAGTATCATTGTAAAGTATTGTACAGTAGTATACTATAATATATAAAGTTGCAATTATTCATTATTTATATATAATATGTTATATAATAATTGTAATAATTTAAAAATACACTAAAAAGTATATTTTGTTATGCAAAGAAGCTAGAATTACCAATTATCTATCATAGTGGATTTTGGATCATTTTATCAGTCAGAAAAGATAAGTCAATATAATGTTTTATTTTAATCATACACCTCAAAGAAACTCTTGAAAAATAAAAATTTTCACACAAACTCATATCGAAAATGAAATTGCCAAGCATTTCAAATCATTTTTACTAAGCTTTTCATTTTGTAGTATTAATTGAAATGAAATAATTAGCTGTAGAATATTTAGCAGATTCTTTTAATAATTGATTGAGTTAACCCAACACATGATGAATAAGAAAATAGGAATATTTTTTCCCATTAGTTTTGGGCAGGTAGATTTGTTTTACCACAGAGAGTATAGAAGATTAATGCTTCTCAAACTTAGTTAAGTAAAATATACATTAGTGAAATTTAGTGATACAATTTATATAAAAAGTTATATTACTCAAAATATTTTTTTTATTTTTCAACAGTGTATAAAATAGCAAGCTTTAATCACTCAAATAATTGAGGTGATTATTGATCCTCTCATTGACATTTCTATAGAAATCAACACATATCAAAAATGCTGAAGTATCCTGTGTTAGCGTTTTACTTGATAGAAACATCAGGTATTAATGTTATCCCCCAGGGAAATGTGCTCAACTTGTATTTTCCATGGAATACTTGTAAATTTCTTTAAACTCTCTCCACTATGTTACTGATGATCCTTTACCCTAAAGCTTTCATAGATTGAAAAGTACTTCTGAGATTATTAATCAATCAGAAACAAATCATATTGGAAATGCTAATGGAATTATAGATTTGAAACTGTTATATTTTTAGCATCTAGGCTAAGCAATTGCTCTTAGCAACTAGCCTAAAGATAATTCCACTATTAGCAGAATTGAAATACTGCTACCTTTTAGCTTCATCTTCTGTTAGGGTTTTGTATACTAGATAATAAATAATTGTATTTTGTGTAGCAAAAGAAATATTATAAATGTAGGTTTTATACCTTTGGAAATAACATGTTATAGAGATTGAGGAGAAAGCATACTCTTATAATAGAGATTCATTTAATGCAAAGGGTCCTTTTACCACTTTACCAATTTAAACTGTAAGAAATTAGAGGCAATATGTTTGCTATTCAAGGGCCTTGATCAGGAACCCATTATCTAAACCCGGGAACATAGGACCATTCATTTCTAATTTTAAAGACTTAACGGGTGTCAATATAAGTGAGGGCCTCATACATTTAGCTATTTTGTTTTCATATCATTATGACAATTATAGCATGTTACAGTAAAAAAACGATGGGCTTTGGAACCGGAACTATGTGGACCTAAATGTTAGCTCTGTCACACAACAGCAGTATGATGTTAGCCTCTCTGAGATTCTATTTCCCTGTCTGTAAGGAAAAGACAGAAAGGTTACTTTAACAGCTTGTTATGAGGATTGAGTGAGACAATGAGTATAAATTACCAAGAACAGAATAGAGTCTTAATAAAAGATAATTAACATCATGCTTTGTATTTGGTACAAACATCATAATTTTATGTGTAAGACCCCAGAGAAGAGGGAGGAAATCACAGATTCCAAGGATGGCCTGTATTTCAACCCTTGTTCTGGAGAACAGAGTTCCTTACAGACCGCCATGTCCTAATCTCATAATAGTTTTCTCACTGAGCATCTAGCAGACAGATTCTTTGGGTGGATTAGTTTGCTAAGGCTGCCATAACAAATTATCACACACTGGGTACTTAAATGCTCCAAACTTTAATTACCATGTGTTTGATTTTAAAAAAACAGTCAACTATGTGTTCAAGATAATAATTAGCATTCTTGACAGAGAAGGAACTGAGTTGCATTGTGTGAAAGTCAAGGTTTCAACAGAGAAAAGAAGACAAAGTAGATAAAGGCAGATAAATGGTATCACCAAAAACTGAGAGTAGGAACAGTTGACAAAACAATGATAAGACCAACCAGACAGGGACTAATTTTTATGTTAGAGGGCAGTAGAAAGAAGAGCTTCCTTGAAAAAAGATTTCAAGATCAAAAATGGGGGGGGGGTGTCGTTAACCTATAGGTAATAGAAGTTTATGGCTTTTAAGAAAGTTGACATTATAAAAAGAATATTAATTTGTTGATTGTAAGACAGATGTATTTGAAAAGAAATATGCTGGGTGCTGGTGAAACCATTAGGAAAATATTGCAATAATTTTGGTGAAAGATAATACTTTCGGACTAAAATGATGAAAGAATTTAATCTTTCACTCTTTCTTTAGTTTTGTCTTTCTATATATAATCGCTGAGAGATTGCTTCTATTTGACTTTACCACTTCTGTACCAATGTTTTCCATTCTAAATCTCTAAGAGCTTGTTGCTACATTTCAGACTTAAGTTTTCAACTGCCATCTTTCTTTGCAACTTCACCAGATGTGCTAGACTTGGCATCTCCATCAGATGTGCTAAACTTGGCTTCTCCGCCAGATGTGCTAAACTTGGCATATAGCATACTGACCTGCTTCTTCCTGAGTGCAAATGGCAGCACCAGCTAATCCTATTTTTTTTTTTTTTGTCTTTTAAGTATCTTTCAAATTCAGCCTTTCTTCTCCTTTCTACTACTACTGTCTTAATTAGGCATTTGTAACTTCTTGACTTTAATTGCCACAGTATGCCTTCTATCTGATGTACAGTCTCACTCCCACCCCCTGCATTTTGCCACACCAGCACTAAACAGATTCCATCAGGCCACAGTGCTTTTCAGTGGCTTTTTGTCACCCCTAGGATAGCCATTAAATCCTTTTTTGCAAGGCACAAGTCCTTACAGATTTGATCCAAGCTTATTTATCTAGTGAACCTTTGCCATTTTCTGTAAGAAACTGCACTCTAGAGATCCTGTTTTCATTCTTCTTTATGTCCCATCCTCTCTCTTGTTTCTCGAAGAAATTTCCTACTTCTCATGATTTCCTCAGTCCCTTAAATCCATTTACAAAGCTAAACAGGACGGTTTTTTTTACTTTTATAAAAATTGAAACCACAGCTCAAATGTATAATAAAAGCATTAAACATTATTTGGTGATCACATTATTTTTTCTAGAGGTAACTAGTGTTGACCATTTCTTATGTATCTATCCAGGAATGTTTATTTTCATATGCAATTATATGTATATTTATTATTTATTTATTTAAATGTGGCAGACTGTTATATATATTGTCAGATATTCTTTATGGGAGAGAGTGATGAAATAGATTTTAGGGTTTGAAATTTCAGAGAACAATGTTTGAAGAATATTTTCAGATGTGAAGTAGGACCATGCAAACTGCTTAGGTGAAATGGGGGAAGAAGTCAATATTCCAGAGGCAGAAGAAATGGGAGTCCACAATGGTACCAGGGCTATCAAAGCTAATGTGTAATTTACCCATCAAGACAGCAGAGATGGAATGGAGTGTGCAATCATAAATCACATGGTATAAGCTGTAATCTGGGCTCCACTCAATTCTTATGAGAGGAGCGAAGATCCTAAATGTTGATTCTTTCTGGCTTAATAGACTATGATTATACAGAGTATATTTGTATCCAAAATAAAGTGAATTTAGGATATTACAATAGAAGTGAGTGTTAGTTTTCTGGTAGGCAGAATAATTCCCCCCCTCATTAGTCCAGATGTCCTAATCTCAGAAACCTAGGCATATGTTACTTTAAAAAGGAAAAGGATTTTGTAGATGTGATTAACTTAAGGATTTTTATTTTTGTTTTTATTTTCTTGAGACAGAGTCACAAGCTGTTGCCCTGGGTAGAGTGCCATGGTGTCACAGTTCACAGCAAACTCAAACTCGTGGGCTTAAGCGATTCTCTTGCCTCAGCTCCCAAGTAGTTGGGACTACAGGTGCCCGCCACAACACCCAGCTATTTTTTGTTGTTGTTGTTATTGTTGCAGTTGTCATTGTTTAGCAGGCCCGGGCTGGGTTCGAACCTGCCAGCCCTAGTGTATGTGGCTGGTGCCCTACCCACTGAGCTGCACGTGCCACCTAAATTAAGGATATTTAGATGGGAGTATTATCCTGGACTATCTGGCAGAGGGGGTAGAGAAATCAAGGGTCCTTAAGAGTGGAAGAGGAAGGCAGAAAGAGATTTCACTACATAGAAGGAAGTCAGCACAGAACAATGTGAGAAGGGTCTGCTCAAGTTCACTTGTCTTTGAAGGTGGGGGATGAGGACCACACCAAGGAATGGCAGGCAGCCTTTTGAAGCTGGAAAAGCCAAGGACCTAGATTCTTCTCTAGAGCTTCTAGAAAGAAGGCAGATTTGTCAGCACCTTGACTTTAATCCAGTGAGACTCATTTTGGACTTCTGACCTTCAGAATTGCAAATTAATGAATTTGTATCATTTAAGCCACCAAATTTGTGCTAATTTGTTATATAACAGTCAAATAAAACCAGTACAAGTGTTCTTCCTAAAGGTTTTCAAATCAAGAAGCTACTTTTCTAGGTCAGACTTTATTAATTTTTATATAAGTCTGAGTTGAACTTGAGGGAAATCCTTGAATCTCTAAGGATTCCATATTCTTCTGCATGTTCAGGGATGAACAATGAGGATTAAAAAATTGCAACAGTGACTTGAAGTTCCCTATAAAGGGAATTTCATGATTAAAACATTTTGTAGCTATATTATATTTTAACCTTATATAGACTTTCATTTAAGAACCTCAATACAAGGTGTCTCTACATTTTGGAATAAAAGGTATTAATTTTCAGGTCATTACTCAGAGTAAATGAAATAGGAGATACCTCATAAACAGCTGCAAAGCAAAACTAATAAGTTGATTTCTTGAGTTCCTCCATTTGCTGAAACTAATGAAAAACAATCAATAGCTAAGATTTTTATCTGCCTTCATTTTCATCAAATTTGCAGCCTAGCTTAATAGAAGCCTTGGTAAATATTGAATTACTCACTTTTAAACCTTTTAAAAATTGTTTCTAACTAATCATTAGCATCATTACATAGATATTACTGTAAGAACATGTTTGGAAAGGTTAAGAAACTAGATAGAATTAAGTTTTACAGAAGGACATTTTGGCTGAGGTCATGCTTGTAATCTCAACACTTTGGGAGGCCAAGGCAGAGAAGTCAGTGGAGGCTAGAAGTTTGAGACCAGCCTGGGCAATATAGCAAGACTGTGTCTCTACAAAAAATAAAATTAGCCAGGTGTGACAAGGTGCACCTCTACTCAGAAGGCTGAGGCAGGAGGATTGCTTGAGTCTAGAAGTTCAAGGTTCAAGGTTGCAGTGACCTATTGTCACATCGCTACATTCCAGAATGGGTAGCAGACAGAGAGTGTGTCTCAAAAAAAAAACAACAACAACAACAACAAACCCAGGACATTAATGTAGATATGGATGTGATCATGTAATCTTTCCTGCTAAAGTATAGTGGAAGGTCTCAAAACTTTTTTAACATGTGCAATTTTTTTCAAACACTTTAGACCTTTACCATTTGTATATTTTCTGAATGTTATTGTATTATGATAAATAGAGATTATCATATATTTTCAGATAATGTTTTCTTAACAATTCAACTTTTATTTGTACAACTTCCATTTATTTTAATTACTAGCACAGTGTGCAACATTTATTAATCAGCAGAGCCTTTTTAAGTTAAAATACTAAATTAGCTAACCCCATTAACACAGAATACTCCAAACAAGCAGTAATAGGGGAGGTAGTGACTGTGCAAATCGTATTATACATGCGGGTGCTCTAGGGCACAGTTAAGCATGATTACCCTCTTTTGATCCAGCATTCCTTTGCCTCTCCAAGCTAATTTCAGTGGAAATTTACAAAGTACTGCCTTCATTTTTCCAGCTTAATTTTTCTAATGAAGTTCTGGTACTTTTTAACACTGGGGAGATAGATAATAAGCCTGTGTATAATTAAGAAGTTCTAGAATTTGTCTACTAAAGGGCCCTCGCTTACTTTTGCTGTACAGTGAGAACTGTGCTCTCTTTTTGTCCACCATTTCTCTGAAAAAAAAAAAGTTGATCTTTTTAATAAATGACTGCAGAATACTACAATTCTATTTTGACAGACATCTAAGTCTAAAGAAATTTAAGGTACAGAATGACTATGTAATTTGATAATTTGGAGTACTTTTAGTGATATGCCTGAGAATATTACATGTATACTTTTAGTATATGCTGTTAGGCAAGACATAAAACACATTTAGTTTTTTTACTTGGATTTTGTAATATTCTAAGCATTCTTCCTAAATTAATGCCTAACATACATAAAATTAAGGTTTGTCCAATAACTCCTAGTCAAGTTATGAAGCCTATGGAATTTCTTTTGTGATAAATCTATGTGTCATATTCACATACCTCCTTAAATTGGTAAAGCAGTTATAAATCCCAGATTTTCCCTATTTAAATTTTTTTCATAGGCCTCATACATTCTCATGTAGTTTTCAATGTGTTTCAGTTTCAAATTATGGTTCCAAAATGTGAAGGGGTGGAGGCCAGACACAGTGGCTCTCTCCTGGCATCCTAGCACTCGGGAAGCCAAAATGGGTGGACTGCCTGAGCTCAGGAGTGGAGAACAGCCTGAGGCAGAGTGAGATTCCTTCTGTAAAACTATAGGCATGTAGTGGGCACCTATAGTCCCAGCTACTCGGGAGGCTGATACAAGAAGATCACTTGAACCTAAGAGTTTGAGGTTGCCGTGAGCTGTGACACTATGGCACTCTACCGAGGGTGACAAAGTGGAATCTCTAAAAAACAACATCAATGAAAACAAACAAACAAAAAAAACAAATGTGAGGGGTGGGGATCTGGAGAGACAGGAAGGCTCAGTAGAAGTTTGCCAGGCAGGCAGGAAGGAGGTGGCATGGACAGACGCCTTATGTTAAAAGTGCACAGCTTGGTGGTGGGGCATTGGTTTGCTGTTTGAAGAATCTTGTGAAGCTTAGCTCATAGCTTTTGTACCTCACGCAAAGTGGCAGAAGTGAGATGGAAAGTATAGTTTGGAACCAGAATATAAAAGACCATTTGTACCATGGCTAAGTTTTAGGACTGGATGCTATAGAGACAGTCAAAAAAAATCACACTATTTTAAAAACTGCTGTGAAAGGGTCAGATATCTTGTAGATAGTACACTGTTAGCTATATATATAGTTTAGAAATGGGAGTCACTGGGGACAGAGACAGTTAGAGGACTGTTACCATAGTCCAGTTCAGAGATAAAGAAGACTTGCCATAGAAACGAGACTGTTATAATGGAGGGAAAAAGAGAAAGTTTGGCAAACCACTTTTTAGGTAAAATCTTGTAAACCTTAAACCAGATATTTAGAGGCCAGCCTGATATGGTGCGATGGTGCGGTCAGGACCACAGATGCATTTAGAATCATTGTCTCAGAACTTTCTTGGTTGCAAAGAACTAAGATCCATTTTGCTCAAGAAATTAAGGATGTATTTTAAAAGATACATTGAGGAATTATACAGAGATATAATAAAAACTCTCTGGACTTCTCTGAGTTCCCACTCCTGGTACCACCACACACCAAGAAGGTGGGATCAGAGCCAGCCAGGCAGGAGGCAGGTGGGGGTTCAAGCACCAGCCAAAGTCAATTCAAATGAGCCACTTGTTTTTGTTTTCTCCCGTGGTTGGAGGAGGGGCATTCCCAGCTCCCAGCCTGCCCAAGCTGCTGCTCAGGGCTTCACAGGGCAGCAGCTTGGGTCCCCTGGGCCCTGGCCTGATTTCCTCTAAGCTGGGACTAGGGCAGAGGTTGGGGCAGGGCTTACAGGTAAAAGTCTGAAACAGGATCTGCATCTCTCACCACTCACAAAAACCAACTCAATGTGCATAAAAGTCTTAAATCCAACACAGGAAACTATAAGAATCCTAAAAGAAGATGTTGGAAAACTATTATAGATATGGGAGTAGGCAAAGAATTCACGAAGAAGACCCCAAAAGCAATCATGGCAACAAAAATAAATAAATGGGATGTGATCAAATTAAAAAGCTTCTACACAACCAAGGACACAATCAAAAGAGCAAATGGACAAGTCACAGAATGGAAGAAAATATTTGCCTGATATATGTCTGATAAAAGACTACAGAATCTGCAAACAACTCAAGTTAATCAGCAAGAAACAACCAAACATTTACACTAAAAAATGGGCAAAAGATGTGAACAGAAACTTTTCAAATGAAGATATACTAACAGCCAACAAACTTATGAAAAAATGTAATCATTAGGGAAATGCAAATTAAAACCATGATGAGCAATGAGATATCACCTAACTCCAAGGAGAATGGCTCATATTAAAAATTCCCAAAACGACAGATGCTGGTGTGGATGCGGAAAGAAGGGAACCCTTAAACACTGTTGGTGGGACTCCAAACTAGTACAAACTCCATGAAAAATTGTATAGCAATACCTCAATTAACTTAAAATAGATCTACCGTTTGATCTAGCAATTCCACTGCTGGATACATACTCAAAGGAAGAAAGGTCATTTTATAAAAAGGAGACCTGCTGTCAAATGTTTATAGCAGCACAATTCACAATCACAAAGACTCAGAAACAACCCAAGTGCCCATCAATACATGAACGGATTAATAAAATGCAGATATGTATACTATAGGGTACTAGTCAGCCATATAGAAAAGTGGTGATCTAGTGTCTTTTGTGATAACCTGTATAGAACTGGAGGGTATCCTTTTAATTGAAAATCACAGGAATGGAGAATCAAACACATGTATTCAATACCAGGTTGGAATTGATTAACCCACACTAAAGTGCAGATATGGAAGTAAATCTCAATGAAAATCAAGATGGGAGGGGGGATGGGAGTGGGTAAATCCACACCTAGTGGATTCCACTTCTACCTCAACACTTCTAGCTCTCACCTGAGTAAGAACATGTGCTATTTGTCTTTCTGTACCTGCATAGCAACCTCCAGTCCCACCCACATTGCTGTAAATGGCAGGATTTCATTCCTTTTTATGACCAAATAGTATTCCATTGTACATACAGTCATATATATATATATGCACATATATGTGTGTGTGTACACACACATATCTCATTTTATCCATTCATCCCCTGACAGACACTTAGGTGGATTCCATATCTTTAGTACTGTGAACAGTGCTGCAATAAATATGTGAGCACAGGTATTCCTTTAATATATTGATTTATCTTCCTCTGGATTAAGTACAGAGTAGTAGGATTGGTGGATTGTATGGTCTTTCTATTTTTAATTTTTGAGAAATCTTCTTGCTGATTTTCATAGTGACGGTACTAATGTAAATTACTATCAACAGTGTATAAAAGTTCCCTTTTATCTGCATCCTTGTCAACAGGTCTTTTTGTATTTTTAATATGTAATAGCCATTCTAACTGGGGTAAAATGAGATTTCATTTTTGGCTTTTATTTGCATTTCTCTGATGATCAGTGATGTTGATCATTTTTTCATATACTTCTTGACTATTTTTGTGTTTTCTTTTGAAAAATGTCTGTTCATATACTTTGCCCATTTTTTTTAAGAGATGAGGGTCTCTGTCTGTTGCCCAAAGCTGGGCTGCAGTGGTAGGATCATAGGTGATGGCTCTGCCTGCTTTTTCATGGGATTATTTGTTTTTGAATATGGGTTCGTTGAGTTCTTTGTATATTCTGGATATTAGTCATCTGCTGGAAGAATGATTTGCAGGTATTTTCTCCTGTTCAAGAGGTCGTCTTTTTACTCCATTGGTTATTTCTTTTGCTGTTCAGAGCGTTTTAGTTTAACATGGTCTCATTTGTTAATTTTTGCTTTTGTTGTCCATGCTTTTAAGGTCTTAGCTATGAAGTTTCTGCCTAGATGAACATCCCAAGGAGATTTTTCTAGGTTTTCTGCTAGTAGTTTTATAGTTTGGGGTCTTAAGTTTAAGCTTTTAATCCGTCTCGGGTTGATTTTTGTGAGCTTCCTTCCTCAGCCCATGTTGATCCAGTTTTTCCAGAACCATTTATTAGAGAAGGTGTCCTTTCCCCAGTGTATGTTCTTGTTGGCTTAGTTGAAAATCAGTAGGCTGTTTCTGGGTTTTCTATTCTTTCCACTGGACTGTGAGTTTATATTTATACCAAAACCTGCTGTTTTAGTTACTATAGCCTTGTAATACATTTTGAAGTCAGGTAGTGCGATGCCTCCAGCTTTTCGTTATTTGCTTAAGATTGCTTTGGCTATGCAGGCTCTTTTTGGTTCCATATGAACTTTAACTTTTTTTTTCTATTTCTATGGAAAATAACATCAGTATTTTGGTGGAGATTGCATAGAATCTGTAGATTGCTTTGGGCAGCGTGGGCATTTATTTAATGTTATTAATTATTCTAATCCATGAGCCTGAGATGTCCTTCCATTTATTTGTGTCTTTTTCACTTTCTCTAATCAGTGTTTTGTAGTTGCTCTTGTAGAGATTTTTTATCTCCCTGGTTAAATTTAGTCCCAGGTATTTTATTTATTTTCTAAGCTACTGTAAATTGGAATGCCTTCTTGATTTTGTTCTCAGTTGTATTGCTGAGATGCACAAAACCACTGCTGATTATACACTAATTTTGAAACCTGCAACTTTACTGAATTTATCAGTTCTAAGAGGTTTTATTAATGGAGACTTTTTGTTTTTCTAAATGTAAGATCACATCATCCGAAAAGAGGAACAATTTACCTCCCCTTTTAAATGCTTTAAATGCTTTTTATCTATTGGCTGATTTCTCTGGCCAGCACTTCCAGTACTATATTGAAGAGAAATGGTGAAAGTGGGCATCCTGTTTTTGTTCCAATTCTTAGAGGAAAGCCATTCAACTTTTCCCCATTCAGTTTGAATTTACCATGTGTGTTTGTTTCACATGGCCTTTATTATTTGAAGGTATGTTCCCTCTATGTGTAGTGTATTGAACGTTTTTATCATGAAGGGATGTTGAATTTTGTCAAATGATTTTTTGAGATGATCATTTGATTTTTGTCCTTCATTCTGTTGATATATTTCATTTACTATTTGCATATGTACAAATATCCTTCCATTCCTTGCACAAATCCCACTCGATTTTGCTTTATTTTTCTGCTTTTGGAAAGCTTGCTTTTGGATTCAAGCGTGCTTTTGGATTCAAGTTTGCTAGTATTTCGTGGAGGACTTTTGTGTCTGTGTTACTGAAGGCATTGCCTTAAGTTTTATTTGTTGTCATTGTCTTGCCTTGTCTTGTTTAGTAGTGAGGATAATGCTGGTCTTGCAGATTGACTCAGAGATATTCCTTCCTCTTCAGCTTTTTGGAATAGTTTGAAGAGGGTTTATATTAGTTCCTCTTTATAAATTTGGTAGAATTCATCAGTGAATCTATCCAGCTGTGGGTTTTTCTTTGTTGGGAGATTTATTTACTAGTTTAATCTCACTACTCATTACTTGGTTTGTTCAGGTTTTCTATTTCTTCCTGGTTTAATCTTGGGAGGTTTTGTATGTTTCTAAGAATTTGTCCACTTCCTCTAGGTTTTTATCCCCTAGAACTTGATAATATGCATTTGTTCATAAGTCTCTGATGTTTTTTATATTTCTATGGTATCAGCTGTAATGTCTCTTTTTTTCATTTCTGATTTTTTTAATGTGGGTCTTCATTTTTTCTTTCTTGGTTAATCCAACTAGCAGTTTACCAATTTTGTTAATCTTTCTGAAGAACCAGCTTTTTGTTTTTGTTGAGCTTTTATAGTGTTTGATTAGTCTCTATTTCATTTGGATTTGCTCTAAACTTTATTATTTTTTTCCTTCTGTTAATTTTAGGTTGTTATTTTTAGTTTTCTAGTTTGGGGAGGTACATTATTAGATTGTTATTTGAAATTTTCCAACTTTTTGATATAGGCAGTTATTGCTGTCACTTCCTTCTTAGCACTATTTGTACTGTATCCCACAGATTTTGATATATTACATACTTTAAATTTAATTTGTTTCACTAAATTTTTTTTCTTTTTTTTTGCAGTTTTTGGCTGGGGTTGGGTTTGAACTCACCACCTCCAGTATATGGGGCCAGTGCCTTACTCCTTGAGCCACAGGCACCACCCTCAATAAATTTTTGAAATTCCATCTTAGTTTCTTCACTGATCCACTAGTTATTTAGGAGCATATTGTTTAATTTCTGTTTATAGTATTTGTATAGATTCCAAAGTTCCTCCTGGTATTGTTTTCAGGTTTTATTTTATTGTGATCAGAGAAGATCTCAATATGATTTCAGTTTCTTAACATTTATTGAGATTTTTCTTGTTACCTAACATATGGACAATCTGGAAAATGTCTCATGTGAATATTCTGCAGTGTTTCCATTCTTTTGATTTCAGTCTCTATCTTTCTTTATACTTAAGTGACTTTTTTATAGGCAACATGTAGTTGGATTATTTTTTTTAATCCCTTCAGCCAGTCTACAGCTTTTAAGTAGATAATTTTATCCATTTACATGCTAGGTTATTACTGGTAATGTGAGGTTTTGTTCCTATCAGATTGTTCATTGATTTTATATAAATCTATATGTGTATATATCTGTGTGTGTGTGCGTGTGTGTATATATAAATATATATGTGTATATATATATATATATGTGTGTGTGTGTATATACACATATATCTCCTTTGAGCTTTTTTCTCTTACTTGTCATTGTGGTTTGGTGGATTTTTGTAGTGGTACATTTTGAGTACTTTCATGTCCTCATTCATGTTTGCTTTATCAGTAAGTTTTATACTGTAATTTGTATTTATGATGGTAAATGATGTCCCTTTATGTCCAGGTTTAGGAGTCCTTAGATAATTTTTTGTAGAGCTGTATACTGGTGATTAGTTCCTTAAGTTTTTGATTGTCTGGGAAAGACTTCATTTCTCCTTCATTTTTGAAGGATAACTTTGCTGGGTATAGTATTTTTTCATAGCACTTTCAATGTATCATACAGTCTTTTTGACTGTAAGGTTTATACTGACAAATCTTCCATTAGTATAGATTGGATTTCTCCTTATATGTGACTGGACACATTTCTGTTAATGTATTTAGGATTCTGTCTTTGTTTTGACACTCAACAGTTGGACAATGTAATGTGCTATGTAAAAAATTAGGGGGTAGTGTATCTATATAGGGATCTCTGAGCTTCATGTATCTGGATGTCTAAATCTCTATCTCTTCCTAGACTTGAGAAGTTTTCATTTATTATTTTGTTAAAAGATTCATATGCATTGGGCTACTATTCATTTTATGGAACAACCAAAATTCAATATTTTGTTGCTTTATGGTCCAGTGGTATATGTCACATGGGTTTTGTTTATTCTTACTTATTCTTTTTTTAAATTTCTTTGTCTGAGTGGTTTATTTGAAAAGACTTGCCTTAGAATTCTAAAATTCTTTCTTGTACTTGATCTAGTCTATTCTTGAAGCTCTTGATTCCAAAATTTCTGTTTGATTCTTTTTCATGATAGCTGTCTTTTTGGTATATTTCTCATTCATTTTCTTAAATGCTTTTCTTATTTCTTTATATTGTTCAATTGTTTCTGTTGTTTCTCATAGAGCTTCTTGAGTATAATTACTTTGAGTTCCTTATCCAACATTTCTTTAATTTCTTTTTCATTGGAATCTATTGTTGGAGAATTACTATGGTCCTTTGAAGGTGTCATATTTCCTTTTTCATGTTTATAGCTTCATTATATTGATATCTCACCTCTAGTGTAACAGTGGCTTCTTCTAGTTTTTGAATTGAATTTTGTACAAGATTGTTTCCTGAAGATATGTCTATGGTGATGTGAGGAGTACCTTAAGTTTAATTTTGAGGGCTGGCCATAGCATAGTCTCTGTATGATTCCCTTGTCTATGTACAGTGCCAATGATGTCTGTAAGTTTCTCTGTGCCCTGGCTGTAAATGTTATTAGAGGTCATGGTGAGGTTTTTCTAGGGGAAGGCAGCAGGCTGATCTTTAGGCCTCCATTATGATAGCATAAGGCTAAGCATGCCTATACTAAGCCTTGAGAAAGTTGATAATAATAAATTCAAGGAGATCTATTCCTCTCACTCTAGATAATAAGCTTCTCAAGAACAGAACCCCTTACGCACTTCACTTAGCAAATACTGAAGTTATTTAACAAATGGCACATGCCCAATGTATGTATTTTTACATATTAGATTTTTGACTCTTGAGCTTGAATATTTGTTTTGTTCTAATAAATCTTATTACAAAAATCATTCTCAGTGAAAAAAAGTCAAAAAGAAAATGACTTCAATTGTGGTTTCTCTTTAATGTTTATTAAAATAATACTAGCATTCTTAGTAATAAGTATGTTTCTGTTTCTCTTTTTCTTACTGAACAGTGTTTTCCAAACTATGTCTCTTGAAAGACCATTCTGGAAGATGTTAATGAGTTGTTTGTTGAATAAATTTGGGAAAAATTACATCTAAGCTAATAACTTAACTGTAATGATGCTACTGATGGCATTTCAGGTCTTCTCAGTCTTAAACATCCTTTTATTTAGTGTGAATATCAGAGAGGAAATATAGTATATGGAATTTTTCATATGTATTCATTCACTCATTCTTTCAGCAAGTATTTTTGTATGTCTATTATGTACTGGGTACTACATTATGCATTGGGGATATGCTATGAATAAGATAGATAAAAGTCTCCTAACATTATGGAGCTAACAGTCTAATTGAATCCCCTCCATGCTCAAACCATAGTTTGGAGTATGCTGCTCTGGTTCTAACTCAAAAAGAATGTTTGGTTTCCTTAGTGATTTTTAGCTTATTTCATTCTCAGACATTCTTAAGAATAGTTTGACAATTATTTCTTGCTACCTATTTTTCTCCTTAAACATACTTTCTTTATATCATTTATACAAGTCATTAAAATAGTTTGACAATTATTTCTTGCTACCTATTTTTCACCTTAAATATACTTTCTTTATATCATTTATACAAGTCCTTAAAATAAGAGAGCTGTTTTGTTAGTTTGTTAGCCCTGTGGTAGTTCAAAACATTTGATATCTAGAAGAAGAGTCTATGTGAATGCTATTTAGCTGAGACCCTTAAATTTAATATCTTGTAGTAGAGAGTTTTAAAAAGGTTTCACAATTAATTAGAGGAAAGTACAATGAACTCTGCAAAATACAGAAGATGCCAACTATATATACACAGAGAAGAAAAAGCTGTATTAAAATTGTAATACTCAAGTCATGTTTGTTTGACTTCTGCAATTACAAGAGATATAAAATACAACATACACAAGATAACAGATATTATCAGTATACATTGAGCATTACAGTTTTTTGGCCGGGGCTGGGTTTGAACCCACCACCTCTGGCATATGGGGCTGGTGCCCTATTCCTTTGAGCCACAGGTGCCGCCCCAAGCATTACAATTTTAATATAGTTTTTTCCTTTCTCAAAATGTAGATACAGTTTTGGGGCACTATCTTACTTATTTATCAAAAAGTTATTGCACAGATGTAATGAAATTAGTGAGCCAAGATGCCTTGAGATTATTCATCTTAATGATAAAATTAAGGAAATCCATTCCTGTTAAGCTAAAAAAAATGTTAAGAGAAGGGTGAAAGATGTCTTTCCATTTAACTTTAGATTCAAGCTTACTATTTAGTTAAATAGGTAGTCTTACCATTGTATTCTTTACATTTAAAGATTGCATTTCTATCTCCACCCTGGGGGAGAGACCTGTGCTTTAAATACTGCTGCATAAATGGTTTGTGTGTTTTGAATTTCTACTGTGAATTCAATTCTAAATATAAAATGCTATAGATATTAAGCACTTCCAGCTATGGTTGCATTAAAACCTCAATGAAAGGTATCTTTATCTATAAATGAAGTCTGTCTAATTCCAGGTTGTTACTCATTTTATTAACATCTCCGCAGCAAAAGTTCCACTACTATAAAACATCTTAGATGAGTAGAACATGTTATGAAATCTTTCTGTTGGCATTAATGACCTATGTATTAAGTTTACCTAGAAATCTGGGTAGTTAATACATATAGTAAAGACACTTTTTATTTCTCACATTGAAAGTAATGAAAAAAGAAATTTATTTGCTGACTTTTCTAAAACTAGACTATTCTGTGTCACAGAATATAATGAGAAATATTCATTAGTTTATGGCACATTTTTGTGAATTGGGAAGTTGACTTGGTTTGTTTTTTTAGAAGGGCTAAAATTATCCACTAATATTATGTGTACTACAAATGAAAAAAACATGTCTCACACCATTTCAAATGAAACTGACATAAGTGATTTGTATATTTCTCATTACATTTTCTTTCAAAATGCTTTGTCTTTAAAAAGCCAAGATTAATGAATGAGAACTGAAATATTTGATCATGAGGCCATACATAAGTGTATAACTCTACCCTCAGAAATTAAATTCACTATTTCTACATTATAATAATGATTAAAATATTATAGTCTAAGAATAATTTTTGGCAGTTGCTTATCTGCTCAAGTTATGAAATTCAAAGATCCTTGCTAAATAACAATCACATAGGCTCTTTTTTAAGGCCATTTAATAAAATTCAAATGTTTTAAACTAACAAGGTTTTCAAAATGACTAAAATTGGTAAGCCCACATATTTTAAGGACTTGTACAAATGACATAACAAACTTATATTTAAGGAGAAAAATAGTTGGCAAGAAACATTGCCAAATTATTCTTAGGAAGGTCTGAGAATGAAATAAGCTAAAACTGGCAAACTTTTATAAAATGAAAATTCCCTGTTGGAAAATTCCCACTAGGTTAGTAAATCAGCATGCTCTATCCATTTATTCTCTTTTTAATTCTTACATCAACTCTTTTCAAACTTTTATTTTTTTATTTTATTTTATTTTTGTAGAGATAGAGTCTCACTTTATCACCCTTGGTAGAGTGCCGTGGTCTCACACAGCTCACAGCAACCTCCAACTCCTGGGCTTAAGTGATTCTCTTGCCTGAGCCTCCTGAGTAGCTGGAACTACAGTTGCCCGCCCCAACGCCAGGCTATTTTTCTGTTTTGCAGTTCCGCCGAGGCTGGGTTTGAACCTGCCACCTTCCATATATGGGGTCAGTGCCTTACTAGATGAGCCACAGGTGCCACCCACTTTTCAAACTTTTAAATCCAGGTGTTTTCTTTGTCAAATTGAGTTTGGTAGACATGACTATAATTTCTTTCTCCTTGATTAGCCTATAGTGGATATTTTTTCTATTCTTTTTCCTTTACCTCAAATTTAATAAGTGCTCTGTTTTGAATATTACAAAGCATTTACTTTCTGCTTCTTATTTTGCAGGTATTTTAGATAGCTCTTTTAAGCAAAGATTCTGGGATAACTCTGAGCACTCACTCCTGGTTAGAAATGCCTGTCCTTCCAATGTTGACATCTTTGTTATGGTGTAAAAGATAGAACTATTGATTTTCTGAGAGATTCTTGAACATTTATTACTTTAGTAGTGTATGCTAAAAAAAAAAAGAAATCTTATGGTGACCCTTAAGGTAATTAGAAGTACACTACTTCTTAAACATATGAAGTTCAATTACTCAAATATTAAGACAATAAAATTCGTAAGAAAAAAATAAAATTTGTAAGAACTTATTTGCTATGCTACTATCACATTACATTTTCTTGCCTATAAAGTATAGAAAGTTTTAAAACTTCATAATGGAATAATTTTATACCTACTCTGAGATGAAGAAAAAGTATTTTGTTTCTCCTTTCCCACATGAAAAAATGAATGTATTGATAGTCACTTATTATACAAGAGAAATTTGCTCTAGTTTGCTATTACTCCTGTTTCTAACCTAAGCAAAAAGACTTACTTATATACTTTTGTGTAGATCCTTGGAGAACTTCTTGCATTCTAGGGTCAAATTTCCAACTTGTAATAAAGTATCCCTTTATTCTGTTTTGTGCTTAATGCCTGTTGCCCTGGTTGCTTTTTAACAGAGGGGCTGATCTTGGACAAGTCCAATGTCTGAGGCCCATTCTTAGCCACATGTCTTGATGTCTATAAATATCTCTCACTATGTTCATTTTTAAATAAGGCAGAATCCTCTGTGGATTAGATAAATATCCTATTGAGCAGTCATAATTCATACATATGTATAAATAAAGAAAAAGGTTTTGCAAATTGACTAATGTATTACTGTACATATTCTCCATCGGCAAGATAATCATTACTATAGAGCTGTTCTTGAGCTATTTTGTTTGGAAAATAACTCAACTGTTTAGCTGTGTTGAACTCTGCTCAATTTCTTCAGTGTTCTTTTTTATGCTCTAACTCACCTCCATGTCTCTGTATATGTTGTTTCTTCTGTCTAAAGTAACGTTCACCAGCATTTTAACTTAACTCTGTCTGTCTGTCAGCACTCACTGCATTGTCTGGAAAGATAACTTTTCCATGTTTCACCATCCAGCTCCCTGCCAGTAATCCCCCACACCCACATACCCCAACCCTCCTTACATACACACACATGCAAACGTGACACTTCTCTATGCATTAATTGCCTCTTGTGTACACATCCAGCACAACACTTACCATATTCTATTTGTGTCTATTGTCTCATTTCCAACCCCCTCCTACAAGGTGATCCCTTTCAGGTATACTGCATCTTCCATCATTGTACATCTATATTTTTTAAAATGCCTAATATACAAAAGTATTTCATTTGAGACTGTATCTCAAAAAGAAGAAAAAAGAATGAAATGAAGTACAATTGAATATATAATTAAAAGTGGTAAAAAAGGTATTTTTAAAGTTATTGATAATTATCTAAAATATTTCATTAAATGAAATATTCTAATAGCCATTTAATTCTAATATTTAATATTAGATAATTATCTAAAGTATTTCATTTAAAAGGCCATTAAATAATGCCTAAATGAATAAATATTTAGGCAATAAAGAAATTGGTGTGGGTTGCAGTGGGTGGAACAGGCTGCCCACGACAGCTGGGTGTTACAGTAGATTTTGAAAGATGAGTAGTGCATGGACCAGCACTTCAGGAGGAGGAGAGGAGTATGAGCAAAGGCAGGTGGAAGGATGGGAGAAGAAAGGTAATGGCGTCACAGAATGACAAGTAGAGTGTGGTCGAAGATGGAACAGATCAAATGCATCCTAAGAAGCCTAACAACTAGGTTGAAAAATTTAGCCTTAAATCAACAGGCAATAGAGATTTACAATTTGAAGATTTGAATTATCTGGCAGTGAAATAAATTGGCTACAAGAACACCTAGAATTATGAGTGATTGTAGGACCATATGAAAAAGAGGGAAATGGAAGAGAATTGTTAGCGAGAAAAAGTTAAGTGTAATTTGTTAGTGTTCTTATTTGGAAAATAATATTAAGTATATAATATTCACTGTTTCAAGACTTTATAATATATACTGCAAGAGAACCATTTTCTCTGACACTGAGTGACTATTTTTAATTTTTCCTTCTTAAGACTGCCACCCATTCTTCTATGGTCGCCCAGATGTTCAAGGAATGATTTGTTTGTATTTACCAGTATGTCTCCATATGTTTTTTAAGAATTTTTTCCAGTTCTGCCTCTCTGATAAGAAAATAAAAAATAATAGGCAGATTTGTATCTTCTTTAACATGATGTTCAGTTAATTGAAAAGTACTCCCTAAAGTACAGCACTCTGGCTCTCTCCTGTAATCCCAGCACTCTGGGAGGCCCAGGCAGGTGGACTGCTTGAGCTCAAGAGGTAAACATCAGCCTGAGCAAGAGTGAGACCCCCCTCTACTAAAAATAGAGAAAACTAGCCAGGTGTTGGGGTGTTACCTGTGGTCCCAGCTACTTGGGAGGCTGAGGCAGGAGGATGGCTTGAACCCAGGAGTTTGAGGTTGCTGTGAGCTAGAATGACACCATGGCCACAGCACTCTAACCTGGACAACACAGTGAGACTCTATCTCAAAAAGAAGAAAAAAGAATGAAATGAAGTACAATTGAATATATATTTAAAAGTGATTAAAAGGTATTTTTAAAGTAATTGATAATTATCTAAAATAATTATAAACTAGTTATTTTTAGAGTTTATGTAGTTATTTATACTTTACATTTTTTTTTGAGCAAATCCCATTTGAGAATTAAATAACTTTTTTCTATTTTAAGATGTATTCAAAGATTATTTATAAAACATCTAAATATGTTTTAATATGTACACATGCACATACATACTGTACACTTAAAAATAAGCATACGTGTCACTTTAATGAAACATTATGACTAAATACAAGTAGAATTAATTTATAAGCAGGGAAATACCTAGTATTTTAGCCTTGTCTTCTTAACCATCCATTCCCTCGAGAAAGCAAATTTTGTTCAGACGCAAAAGAAAAATGTACTATTAAAATGCAATTCAGAAGTGATAAAAACTGTAAGCGTAGCAGCCGGCTCACAGAGCCTCCTTTGTATACTCAGGGACCTTGGGGCCACATTAATTTTTTTGCATGTGATGTCCATCCCTTGTGCAAATTAGCCCTGGAAGGACCATAATCTGTCTTATATGAGTGCTCTCTCCCCAGGGCATATTCAGTAATACATGCTTCTATAACTTTGTATAATTCAAAGCTCTGCATACTATTTGTTTGTTCTTATTTTAAATAGTGTTAGGAAATACTTTTATAGGAAAAAAGGTAAGAATGGATTTATTCATAAATATTAAAAGTTGCACAGAGGGGGCGGCGCCTGTGGCTCAAAGGAGTAGGGCGCCGGCCCCATATACCGGAGGTGGTGGGTTCAAACCCAGCCCCGGCCAAAAACTGCAAAAAAAAAAGTTGCAAAGAGGTATGAAAATTAATGAAATAACACTAATTGCTTCTAAGTTTATTAAGTGAGAAAAGTAAATTTTCAGTTCCATTTAGATTTAAAAGAAAACCCTCCATATCTTAACTAAGATAGTATGTG
>CAUYON010013646.1:0-39537 GCA_963573935.1 Arctocebus calabarensis
TTCTTTCTTTCTTTCTTTCTTTCTTTCTTTCTTTCTTTCTTTCTTTCTTTCTTTCTTTCTTTCTCTCTTTCTCTCTTTCTCTCTTTCTCTCTTTCTCTCTTTCTCTCTTTCTCTCTTTCTCTCTTTCTCTCTCTCTCTCTCTCTCTCTCTCTCTCTCCTTCCTTCCTTCCTTCCTTCCTTCCTTCCTTCCTTCCTTCCTTCCTTCCTTCCTTCCTTCCTTTTTGTTTCTTTTCCTTTCTTTTTCGAGACAGAGCCTCAAGCTGTCACCCTGGGTAGAGTGCTGTGGCATCACACCTGACAGCAACCTCCAACTCCTGGGCTTAAGTGAGTCTCTTGCCTCAGCCTCCCAAGTAGCTGGGACTACAGGTGCCTGACACAATACCCGGCTATTTTTTGGTTATAGTTTTCATTGTTGTTTGGCAGGCCCAGGTCGGATTTGAACCCACCACCTCTGGTGTATGTGGCTAGTGCCTTAGCCCCTTGAGATACAGGCCTGAGTCCATCCTTCCTATTTTCAATGTATCCATTCTGTTTGGGTCCACCCAAGATCTAACTATCCATCCTTCCTATTTTCAATGTATCCATCCTGTTTGGGTCAACCCGATAGATCTTTCCCCTGGCTTTGTATGCCTCAATAAGAGAACTAACTGCACTCCATGTAACTGGCTGTTCCCATGTCTGATTCATTTGGATTCCTGCTTACCAAAGAAGTGAGGATGATGTAGTCATTTTTACCAAAGATTCTCCAAAACTTACCATGGTTCTGGGATGACTCTATAAATGAATGTTTATGAGAGAATGAATGAATGACTGACAATGAAAAGAAAAAGGAAAACCTGAATTTTGATGTTGAGAAAATGTTTCTTATTTTTTATAAGAAAAAGTCATTTATAGGCCAGAATTAAAGTATAGTAATCAACTGTCTTATTTATTTTGTGTTAAAAGATAAATAAATAAAATAGCCATTCTTTATTAAACTTGCGATTCTATGTGGATACAGCTTACAGATGTAGCTTCTCCATTTGAAAAGCTAGTCATCTAGTTGAGATTGTTGAAAGATCTACACACATCACATATACCTGATGTTTGATTGACAATGAGCATAAGTATCCAGAAAACTCAGTTCTTGAGCAGTGTAGCGATTACCTGAGGGGGCTTCATTTCACTTAGGAATTACATAAATGTGCAACTTAGTTAGTAGATCATTTTGAGAAATGATAGTTTATTTGGAAGGTGGAGGGTGTTCCTAGAGACAAAGGACTCTAATACACAAAAGATTGTGAGGTAAGACTAGAAAAACATGAGGGGATCCAATTAAAAATAACATTGAAGAAAATGACAGTTAGTTTGTCCAAGGAGAGATGGTATTAGAGACTTTATTCTTTAAAGTCAACTACCAGCATTATGAATGCCATCACTCCCCCCCGACTTTGTTCCCACATTATTAGCAATCTCTTAGTAACTGTTAGGTGTGATTCACTGTGCTAGGTATTTTTTATATGCTATCTTAGAAAACTGTCATAGTAGTAGCACTCTGGGAGGCCAAGCTTGGTTGTTTGAGTTTAGGAGTTTAAGACCAGCCTGAGCAATAGTGATAGCCCATCTCTACTAAAAAAGGAAAAACTGGCCCAGCATGGTGGTCTGCAGCTGTAGTCCCAGCTACAGGAGCGGTTGCTGCAAGAGGATTGATTGCTCAAGCCTAGGAGTTTGAGGTTGCAGTGAGTTACCACAGCAAGAGAGTGAAAATTTGTCTCAAAAAAAGAAGCATACTATCATAGTAACCCTAAATGGAGACAGCGAGACAGATACTTTACAGATACTACCTAAGGTCATAGAAGTAGTAAGCCACAGAAGAAATGAACCTAATTGAAATCTACACCTGCAAAAATCTATACTGTTCCCCTAGTTAATATGATTATAAACAAGGTTGAATGTTTCCAATATCCTTGAGGCTTCAAAAAATTCTCCATGCCTTAGACATTGTCACAAGATGTGGTAGACTGAGCTTTACATTCCCAACCCATTTTCAATTACATTTAGATTAATAATCATGATTTTTTTTAGAAAAAAAAAAAGATGCTCACTTCTCTGGGTGTAGCACTAGACCCTGGCAGTCTCCTAGCCCAGCAGAAGTTAGAACTTAATGATCTGTGACAACTTGGAAAAAAAATAGTAACTGCGTAGTTGGAAACCAGCACTGCTGAGGGTTTTATTTCTTAAACTACTTAAAAAGTACCCAAGAAAGAGAAGGATTCTTTCAGATTTAGCTTCATGCACAGCTCCCACCTTCACACCACATTATCTCAGAAGAAAGACCAAGCTGTGTTTGAAGGAAAATGTGGTGGTTAAAAGGTCTAAAGATTTTTTTTCTATAGACCATTTCATAAATCTTAAAAGTTCCCAATAGCCCAAATTATAAAATAAATGAGGATGAAGCTCCTCAACCCCTTGTGCTTTCTTCCTATTTAACAGGATTATTTCCTGGTTTCACAGACCCAGATGACTTTTTAATGATCTTCCCCATTCAGACATTTGATCTCTTAAAGAGCTGTTGGGTGTATACAGTGATATTTAATGAACAAGAGCTGCACAGAATATAAAGCAAGGGAGGGAATGGTCCATTGACTCTGGCTCAGGCATCATTCAAATATTTTAAGACCTAGTTTTCTGCTTTCACTTGAATCCTTTGAAGTCGTCTTTTTGTGATTTCTAGGACAAATAGGAGAGCTCCAGCTCACTGATTAGAAAGGCTCTGTCAGCTTTGCGAGCATAAAAGCCCTCAGAGAACTCACAGTGCAGTTAGTTAAGGCGATCAGACACAGCGGGGGAAATTTCCCTTGGAGAATTGTTCTTAGGATAGCACATCAAGGGACAAATATCACCACCAAATTATGTCTGCATCTGATGGAAGACGTGGGAAGAGAAAAATTATTCTCCTGATGAGTCCTCTCTAGGTTTCTTTGGAAAGAAGGCATTTTTCAGCATTCTTCTCTGCTGTGACGCTCCCATTTGCCTTTTCCCAAACAGTGTGTCACCATTGCAAAAGCACATGTTTGGTGTTTATTTATGTCTCTTTTCCACTAGCCTCTGTAAATAAAGATATACAGAAAGCATGCCTTGGGTTCCTATGACAGAAAGAGTGGGACTTTCCAACAAAGCCCAACACCTTCATGATGTGCACCCCGAGGCCAGGACTGTCTTTGTTCTCGAATCATGTAAGATCTCCTTAGTGTTTCTCAGAAGGTACTACCATTTGTTACTACTGGTTTTTTAGTTTGTTTGTTTGTTTGTTTGTTTTGGACTGGGAAGCCCCACCTTCTTTCAAGATATTTTAGTGCTTTTTTTCATGTGTTTCCTTTTCGTTTTCTCAACTAAACACTCCACTTTATAAACACAAAATTTATACCCCATATTAATTTTCTATCTGTTATATCCAAATAATAATCTAGGATTTATTCTGTCTAAATTTACCTACAGATGCATTATCTCTTCCTGTGTTTGTACTATGTTCTAGAGGAAAAAAAATCCTTTGATGCATCTTCTTATTCCTTCTATGGTACTCAATTTGCTTACCATCCTCTTTGTTAAATTTTTAAAATCTTAATATTGTCAGTCTTGTTAATTTCTGATGACTTTATTTGCAAACCAGACGTAAAATTCTCTTTATATCTTGAGGATATGAACTCTTCAGCTATTTGATATCTTCTTTTATTAATTTTAGTTCTTGTCAAATTGTTGATTAAGTTAAAGTTTTAGTGAATCTTAATTATTCTGTTTTTGTCAAATTATGGTTTAACCTCTGTGTCATGTGCTAAGCTTGCCTGCTGAGGTGGTGGTAGCCAGGGCACGTGTTCAAGTTACATTCCTGGTTTTCCCTTTGTGTGTAGGACACATCTTGCTCCCATCCATATTGGACAGCAGCAACTAGGTGAATGTCCTCCCAGAATCTGCTCTCACCAATTTGGTCACTGGGTAAAACCCATTGTAGAAAGCTACTTTTTGAGAGCAAGGTGGGGAAAGGGGCATGAAGGTTTATCGTCTCTGAGTACAACCCCTTTGGCCTCACTGCCTCCATCTGATAGTGATAAGCTCATCAGATTCTCTTTATTGTGTTTTAGTTTGTGCTTTTCCCTGGATATATTTTCAAATCTATATAAAATGTTAATTTTCTAAATTTAGAAATTCCTCATCATGATCAGCTTACTAACACTTTTTCAATTTTCTTTTCCAAAAAGTTATGTATTTAGCAATGAGCTCTTGCATATTTACTGTGTAACAAGTGCTGTGCTAGAGCTTGGGATTCAGCAGCAAACCAAATAGAAAGAGTCTCCATCTTTATGGATCAGGGTGAGGAATGAGACAAAGAAGAAGAAAAGGGAAGTACTCCAGTGACAAAGATGTTAAGCACTACTGAAATCAAATGGTAGGAAGGAAGAAAGGAAAGAAGGGAGGGAAAGAAAGGATGAATGAATGAATGAAGGAAAGAAATAAAAATAGAAATAAACAGGGGAAGTGCTAAGAAATAGCCAGGCCACCATTTAATATTGTGGAACATCTCTGAGGATGCACCGTTCCAGTGGGCACATGAATTAAATAAAGGGAGAAAATACAGGCATACATGAGAGGAGAAAAATTGCAATGTGGAGTTTTGAGTTAGAGCATAACCTAGATTAGGTTTGGGGGACCATTGGAAAGCTAGGGAAGGTGAAGGTTTGTGAGCAACCAAAAAATAACAATAAATTAGCTTAAACAGATAGCTTCAAACCATGGTACATCATGGAGATTTTTCTGTGCTTTCAATTATTTCATTGTCATGTATATCAAAGGCACAATATTTCTGTGGTAAAGGGGCTTAATTCTTTTTTCTTTTTTTTTTTTTTTTGTAGAGACAAGAGTCTCACTTTGTCACCCTTGGTAGAGTGCTGTAGCATTACAGCTTACAGCAACCTCCAACTCCTGGGCTTAGGTGATTCTCCTGTCTCAGCTGCCCGAGGGACTTAATTCTTTTTCTTTTTCTTTTGAACAAAGTCCTACTTTTTCACACTCAGTAGAGTGCTGTGGCATCATAGCTCACAGCAACCTCCAGTTCTTGGGCTTAGGCGATTCTCTTGCCTCAGCCTCCCAAGTAGCTAGTACTACAGCCACCCACCACAACACCTGGCTATCTTTTTGCTGTTGTTGCAGTTTTGGCTGGGGCTGGGTTTGAATCCACTACCTCGGTATATGGGGCCAGCGCACTACTCACTGAGGCACAGGCACCACCCAGGACTTAATTCTTTTTAACAGCATTTTCTATTGTACTTTTTTTTCTCTTATAACATCTGTTAATATTAAATTAATACTTTGAAGAACTATTTTTTGAGAATTTTGCAAGAAGATAAATTTTTACCACATAGTTGTGATGTCATGGTTTTGACTCAGAGATCAGACAAATTTCCCAAGTTCAAATTAAATTGTCGTTCTATTATTTCCAATCTTGATCCAATCAAATATATTCAATTCTTGCATCACTTTCCAGCAGGCTGCAAAGTAATAACACATGCTCTCAGTCCAAAATTTACAAAGTGGAAGAGAATATCTGAATTTTTAATATCTAGTAGATTTTATTTATTTTATTCTGAATTTTTAATATCTAGTAGATTTTATTTTATTTATTTTGTTTTTTTGGATGGGGCTGGATTTGAACTCGCAACCTCTGTTATATGGGGCTGGGCGCCCTACTACTTTGAGCCACAGGCACCACCCTGTATATTTTAAATACTTTTACTTCCATAGTAATAAACTTCTCTAACGCCAGTGCATATTAGAAGGAAAAATAATAAATTAAAAAAAATTCCTACCATGTTCCCAACATTTGCTGTTCATGTTCATACATGAGCTCCATTTCATGCTAGTTTCATGACTGTAAAGCAAGTATTATTAATTCCACTTTTTTTACAATTAAGCAAACTGAAAATCAATGCTGTCTTGCTCAGACAAATGCCGCAGGGAAATAGCAGAATGAAATTCCAAACACAATTTCTACTGCCAAGATCAATTTATAAATTATGTTCATTAACTAACGTCTATATTCAAACCATGCAGATGGAATGATGGAATACTCACTGTCAGCAGGTACTGTTTAATAGAAAAAATGCTTAATATCCAGATCCATGCCTGTTATAGTAATAATAACAACAATAACAACTAACAACTTCAAGTGTTTTCTACATATTAGTATATTTTATCTTTATTTCCAAGAGACTTAAATTTACAGATGCACAAAAGAAGACTCTAATGGATTAAATGCTTTGCCAGTATCCCGTGGCTGCAAAGCAGCACAGCTGAAACTCTATTCAGAATCTTGGAGCAGTTCTGTTTCCGTGGAATTTCTGCTGGTTCCCTTGGCTTTACTTCTACCTCTGCCCTTTCAACGGTAAGCTCAGTAAAGTTTTCCCCCTGGGGTGAATTACTAATCCTTAGGCATAAACCCACATTTCTTAAGAAATAAACTACATCATGATTTTTTAAACATGTAGGTTGCACTCATTTATTGTGCCTGATCAATATATGAACAGAGTGGGATTTAGTGCGGAGGACAAATACACATCAGGGAAGGAAAATAATATTATGCAAAATGAATACAGACGGCAGTGACAAGTTCTGCTTGATTTCAGAGCAGAGGAAAAAGATTAGTCTGATTTCCTTCAGAATGAATGAACTCTTGGTCTGTCCTCATTTCACAAAGGAACAGCGTCTCAGAAAGTGAATGTGTCTTCAGATTTTAATGTCATCACCATGGAAGTCACTCAGGAGGTGTTGTTATGACCTTCCCTTACACTTGAGAATTTCATGATATATGTTCTGTTGATGATAATTCAGAAGACCAGGGTAGCTGATAAAATATAGCTAACTGATTCAGAGAGTAAATATTAGGTTCAGTGCCTGATTGCCTCATATTTTAAATATTTCAATGCTCTCTGCATGACTGGATGGGTGTAAAGTACTGACTATTTAGCAACTTCCCACAAAAACACCTTAATAGCATCATTCAAAATGTGTACTGTCCTCTATGGAGTAATGGGATTTTGATGATAGTAATCAAAGAATGCTGCCTTTGTATATTGGAGTCATAGTCACGTTGAGAAATGATGACTGTTAAGGACATTTCTATTCAGTAATTGTGTGCTTTTTCTCAGTTCCTTTCTCTGCTTTAAGATGAATGACATTGGGGTGGGAGGGGGGCAGGGTTATTTTCCTCCTAATAAAATAAGAAGTAGCATTATAAAGGCAGATACTGGTGGCAGAAATATGCAAAAATGTGATCGGCAAAAATAAGATGCAGCCTGCCTGAAAAAGCCAATGAGAAAGTTTATAGATTAGAAAAAAACGGGCTGCATACTAATGCAAGCCGAGATTTCATAGACCTGGACCATGAACTTGGAACACAGGAGTCAGAGAGGAGATGTGGGGAGGGTGTCTAGGTTAGAAAATAAGGCATGGTGGTTAGATAGGGGCTGGGATTTATCTACTCATCTTTCCCTTAATGAAGACAGAGGATTAAGGACAGGAGAGATGGGAACATTTACATGAGAAAAGTTTCCTCTTTGTGCAATGACTCTCACCTAATCTTCCCTGTTGTGTTTCCCTGGGTGGTTAAGCCTGCTGTGCAGAAATGGAACAATGAGAGTGGACTTCAAGAAAACTCTTGACACTAAGCATTATGATTTTATGACACTTTGTACTTTTCCCCATGGTAGGGGTATCAGAGGAGCCACATAAAATTTAAAGAAGTGGAATAATAACTTGGAAAGCATATGCAACTGGGAGCCTGACTGTGTGGGCCCGTGTGGGCCCTTTCTTGTCTCAGCTCTGCCACTTATAATCACTGTGATATTTGCAAAGGTATTTAAAATCTTTGATGTGCTGTTTTCTGTCCTAAAGATTGTTTTAGAGATATATGTATAACATGGGATGACCACTCGCTATGTGTCCATATTATAATTTTATTCTCATAAAATCCATGTGGCATTATTCTGTAATTATTCTTAATTCAGAGATAAAAATAAAAAGGAGGCCTAAAGAGTGGAAGTCACTTTTCCAAAGTCACATGGCTTGTGGAGCCTAGATTGGAAAGGTGACCACTGTCTTAGGAAGGTGACTACTATGGCATAGGAATGGTGCTGGGGGTGGGTCATCATTTTATCCTTCCTTTTCTAGACATCTATTTGCGTAAAACCCTGACAAATAAACAGAATAATTTTATGAACTTTTACTTTATGAAAACTGAAGAAAGAAAGAAAAAAGATTGAGAAAAAAAGGATCCTAGAGACATGGCACCACGTGGGCAGGACCAACTCCACAGACGTATCTACCCATAAATATCCGCCACTAACAAGTAAATATATTTTGTACAAAATCTTTAATTTTTTTTTTGAAACAAGCCTTTGGAAAGATCCTGTAAGTAATTTTATCTTACATTTTTCAATTTAATCATACCTTTACTTTTCTTTACACATTTATCTCTCACTTTCCCAGTCCCCAAATCTGATGCTTATGAAATTAACTACTGTGGTCATATGCTCTTTATACATTTTGGGGAGGGGAGAATTTCTGAGACACTAACCAGGTGATCAGTGCTTATTTAAATAATGAGACACTTTGAGTCTGAATATTAGTCTTTAATTGTAAATCACTAATGTCAAAATATGGAACATTACCCATGTTAGCCTGGGAAAAAGCCTTCTGATGACTAATTCCAAATAGTTGTTTGTTTTTTTTTTTTTCATGAGAAAACTGCTATCCAGTAACAAAAATATATCTTGGTTAAGTTCACATAATGCTTTAATTTCAGGGAGGTGCTAGAGCTTGTGTTCTGGCTCCTGATTCAGTGAGCTTCTTTTTACCCTTAGTAGTTCCTTTAAGGTATATACAAGATGTTCCTGGGACTGTGAGTTTGTCTCCACAAACTGGTAAAGCCAAGATGCTGGGTAGCTGAGTAAAAACACAGAACTCCTGAGCTACTTTGAAATGAGAGAAATTGGACAGGGGTAAAATCTTCTGTATGCTCTGTGACCCCCATGGAGTTATCACCTGTGAGTTCCATTTCCTCAATATACAAATGAAAGTGCTACTACCACCACTGAGACACAGCGGTGTTTCTCAAACGTTAATGGAAAAATAATATGGACAGCCAAAACTACCACAAAGGCCCAGGATCACTGAGGTGCAAGTTTCCCAGCTGACTGATGCATGCCTGTTTGAGAATCATTGAGTATAAAGTAATTCCGTGTGAGCCACACCACACGACCTGGCATAAACTAAAGCACAAGTTATTATCATCATCATCATGTCCCATAATTAATATATGACTTTCATATCCCTTCGAATTTTAAATGTACATAATTCTGATTCCATGAGTCAAGTGCTTTAACAATCACTTTTATTCCAGTGAAAATAATTAGGGTATAGAAATGTTAAACCTAGATTGAGTAAATATGCACTTTAATATGTCTTAAGTATCCAAAAATATTATATATTTGATAGCAATATGGAATAATGTGATGGGGATACTACTGTGGAAAGAATAGAATTCTGTATTCCCATGTCAGTAACTTGGCTCAGTAATAAAAGGAAAGTTAGAAAAAAAAGTTCTGGCTACTTTATCTTGTAAAATGTGCCTGAAGTCACATCTGCCAGGTAGATATTAATGTGTTCTAATTGACAGCATGCAAGCAAGCATCTGATTTATGTAAGGCCTCACATCATTGCAGCAGAGTGAAATTTCAGCAACTGCTTAATGAAGCAAACCTATACTTTGTGCAGGTTTCCATGGAAAATGAAATTCGTGAAACTCCACTGAAGGAGAGTAAGACAAAATCTGCTCTCCTGGTATCCCCACACCCCCATCAACACACACTTTTAAGGGTCTGACATGTCTGGTCCCTTTACCAGATTGGAACAAGTTGCAATCCTATTGCCTTGGGAGGTCTTGTGATTTCAGTAAGAGAGATGTATTTTAGAGAACAAAGTTGGTGATTTTAGTAATTACACCTAAGAAGATCATGGAATAGTAAGTTTCCTGCTAAACAGCAGGACAGGAGACATGGCTCTCAGCCTGAGCAGAGAGGAAGAAAGAGAGTGAGGGGAGAGGGCAGGGGAGAGAGAGAGAATACGCATGTAGAAAACGGGAGTCAAACATCATTAAATGCCTCTCATGTGGTAGGTTATACATCTTACCCTTTATCTTAATCCAAAACCCTTACAAGAAAGAAGATGGGTTCTACCTAGAACCTATACCGAGAATGATTTGAGGAACTACATGAAACATTGCATGAGAAATTGTCTTGTAAATGCTTTGTTACTTTTGCCAGTTCTTTGACTTGATGTACAATGACATTTGTCTCCGGGGCCTAATATCTCATCTGTTGTGTTTCTTCAGGCTGATGCTCAGCCCTTACCCTCTTGATAGCATGACATGCATTTTCTCCCATCCCACGTGGCCAATTTCTGATCACACACACCTGACTGTCCACTCTAGCCCTGTCTTACTTGGGCTACAACAACCTTGCCTGTTTCCCCTAGATGCCAGGGATCAAATCATTCACATATTTCTAAACTGTATTGAAAATATTCTTTGGAATGAAGGGTCTATGTTTATCCAGATATTGAGCATCTTCTACATGGAAATACTTTTAGAACCTCTAAAATATTTTAGGAAGCATAAGATCTAATAGAAAAACTATTCCTTATATGGGACATTTATTTTAAAATTATTTTAAATTTCTCCATGTGGCACAAATTGAAACATTCTGAATTACTATGGCATGTAATCATTATAAATAATTTATACTGTGTGTTAACTTCAAATGTAATACAGACATAAAAATGGCATCTTGATTCTATTGATGCGATGATGTTTGATTAGACAATAACAGTAATGTGTGCTGAGTTCCCTTTTAACAAAGTTGTACTGACACAATTAACAGAATTGAGGGAATTAAGATTATTTTCTTCATTGTCACATTGCTTTCTTCTTTCCCGAGTTGTTAAGAGGTAGCTTTCTGAATATTTCATTTATAAATCTGCTTCAGCCCTGTTTATGTGGTGGAAAGACAGACCTGCAGCTCCTACCTGGGGTGTTGTGAGAACTCTCTCCCTGCACTTCATTTTTCTACCTATCCCATTCTGGTTCCCTCTCCACATTGTGGTGAAAACCACCCTGGGAATGTGCAAAGGTGATCATGCCTAGCAATGTAAAAAAGCCTTTTATGGTCTGAAGTTAATAAGATCTGAGATGGATGAGGTCAAAGGACCCAGGAGGATCCAATCACGTGGTGACTATTGAATATGCATATGTTAGGTGGTCACCACATGTAGATGGGTTTTATATGCCCCCCAAAATACCTGAGTGGAATAAAATGATCTATTTAAAGGAATTACAGAGAAGCTTGGGTGAGGGAGGCTCTGGATTGTATTAATATCTTTTCTTTGTTCTTTTGTCAGTTAGTTGTAGCTATTTTGAGAACACGGAGGAGAAAATTCAATCTTGAAAAAAACAGTATGCTAATGTACACTATGAAGCTATTAAATCCACGTTTCCTAGTTCTTTGTCTTCTCATTTAATATTCCTTATGGGTTCTTCATCAAATTCACGTTTGTGTTTATGCCAGTAACATTTTTTTAATATTCTCAAAAGGAAACTGTGCACTTTTTCAAGGAGTTTTGTATTTAGACAATGACCATAAATAGAGAAGCTGAGCCCACTTTACTAAGCTGGATGGGAAAATCTTTGTGTGTGTGTCCTTCACTTGCTACACTAAACAGGAAGGGACAGGTGATGGGCAGTTACTAAGGGAAGGTGACCTGGGACTCCCACCCACATGTACCTTTGTGGAAGTAGAGAGTATGGGAAGAGGCGCAGGAGCAGAACTGAGAAACAATTAGCTGTTGTAATAATTTCAAGGGTCGGAGTTAGTGGAAGTGCCTGGATTTTGCCTTCGTGTCACATGCTCCAATTCCCTACCATGAACACTGCATCCCCTTTAGAGGGGCTGAGGAATAATAAAATAACTTGTCTGGAGTAAGCTTGGGGGAAGTAAGGGGCAACCTAGCTCTTGCTAAAACATGGATCACTTTTGCGTATTTGCCCCTTTGTTGGTGCTCCCTCTGATGCCTGCATTTGCTTCTCTCTCTCACTGAGCCCTTCCATGGCTGTGTCTGTAGCCCCTTCTGTTCACCTTTGATTTCAGCCCTGGATGGCCTCTTCATCTCGTATCGTAGGCCACTCTCAGGTGGCCCCAGGCCCAGTGAAACCAACAACTACACAGCCCTTACTAGAGTTGCATAATGCACCCTCGCACTCACCAAGTTTGAAGCAGCAAATTTTTAGGATTTAATGGTCCCTCCTGTTCACTTATATTTGCTCTGTTTTGTACCTTCTGATTTGAGACCACAAATGCTGACCAAGTTTCCAGAAATCATTATTGCAGTATGTCTTTGATTGATAAAGATTGTAAGAGTGAGACTATATTAAGTGATTTTATTTAAAGCTGCAATAATTTTTGTGGTCCATACTGGTTTCCTTGAAAAACTGTCATTTTATTTTCCAAAATGTGAAATCAAGATTAAAACAATGCAAAATAAATTAACTTTCAAAGCAATTTGCCCTCCCACCCACAATGAGGACATAGAGACACACATATATACATATCAGACAAAAGAAGACAAAGAATGAGGGAGGGGTGGAGAAAGGAACAGCAGAGAGAGGGAAGGAGCGAGTGTGGTGTGTGCCACACCTTCTGGTGACAAAACACGATTGTAAGAGGGACTTTACCCAACAAATGCAATCAGTGTAACCTGGTTTCTTGTACCCTCAATATATCCCCAACAATAAAAAAGAAAAAAAAAAGAACTACGTGTACAAAAAAAAAAATAAAGATACAGTCGTTGAATGTATACCAAATGGGCAATTTGAATATAAATAGCAAACTACAAAGAAATAGAAACTGTAAACCACACAGAATATGGCTTTGGAAGATATCAGCAATCAGAGAAATCAGATTAAATAATACCATTTTTCACATATCAGAATGCAGACATAAAATTTTTTGATAATAACTAATCTTGGCAAGTTTGTTGGGAAATTGATACTCCTGTATCATTTTCTGTTATATATATAGGAGTAGGGGAATAAATTGTTATGGGGAAATACTTTGGCAGAGGGGCACAAAGAAATTGAATAACAATTTTGAATTGCTATCAAAATACAAAATACAAATACCATAGGAATAAGTCATTCTTTTCTGAGGCATCTTGCTTAGAAATGTACTTGTACATGTATACATGAGGACTTAAAGAAGATTTGTACTGGAACAAAAAAACAAAAGAAATAAAAATGATTATTAAGAAGGTGGGCATATCCGTACTTTGGAATTATGTAGTATTTTAAAAAGTTGAAGTAGAAAAAGATCTTGTTGAATAAAAAAAGCCTGTGAAAGTGATATATACTAAGTAGTATTGCATATGAAATTGAATGCTACATATTTTCTATTATGTATACATGCGTGTGTGCATTCCTTTTTATTCATTTGCCTGTATATCCTACGAATTCCCATGCACTATAAAGAGAGTAGCACTGACTCCATTTTGTGACTTCACTTGTAAAACATTAGCCTAAGCTAATGGCAATAATGTCTTTGTGGGTTTTGAGGTCATGCCATTTGATTTCTGGTATTATCACTTGCAGTTGATCAGCTTGGTCAAATTGACCTGCCTCACTTACAATTTCTATGTGTCCAATTGGAGCAATTATAAAACAAACAAACACCACCACTTTTGATACTAATGAGTACTATAGGAGAAGCACAGGAAGTCTGTAGAACATGATGTGGTGGGTGGTCAGTCGTGAGGACACATGAGTCTCTGTTAGCTCCTTTTGGGGCAGAAAGTCACCTGTTCTTATAGGTTTATAGATTTCTTTACATATAAACACACACACACTTTATTTTACAAATGAAGTCACAAAATTTAGATAGTGCTACTAAAAAAATTGTGGATTGAATATGTAAGTCAGCATAAAGATGTAGTATTTTTTAATATATTTTTTTAAATCCATTCTGAGATATAGATATATATAAAATGAAAGTTAAATTTTCATTCATTTTTCTTACCAACTTGAAAAATTTTGTTAGTTCTTAGAAAATTTGAATGAACTATAACTATAGCACATATGTTGACTGACACAAAACACCAGGCATTGAATTGAGTCGATGTAAAATTGGATTCAATAATTTATAGCCTGAAAAACTTCAAACTCTTCATCTATTTTGGTTCAAGTTTAAATTTGTCACAGTCTGACATTTTTATATGTTACCCAAATGTCACCATACTAGGGCAAAAGAAGCTATTATATCAAGTGCCCTTGAAACGCTTCCAACTCCAGATTCCATGTTAGTTGCGCTTGATGTGCATGACTGTAATACAGGGAAGAAACATTTTATCACACATTTCAGAAAAAAAAAGTCATGTTTGAGAAGTCAAAAGTTTATGAGGTGAAGGCCTTATATTAAACTGGCTTCTTCCATTCCATTTATCCTTAGTGACTGTTGAGACAGACAGACACACACACACATGCAAACACAAACGCACACAAACACAGACCCTCTCCAGAGTCTCACTATGTTACCCTTGATAGCAGCAGTTCTCAACCTGTGGGTCGCGACCCCTTTGAGGGTCAAACAAACTTTTCACAGGGGTCACCTAAGACCATCCTGTATATCAGATATTTACATTACAATTCATAACAGTAGCAAAATTACAGTTATGAAGTAGTGAAGAAAATAATTTTATGGTAGGGGGTTGGTACAACATGAGGAACTGTATTAAAGGGTTGTGGCATTAGGAAGGTTGAGAACCACTGCTCAATAGAGCGCTGTGATGTCACAGCTCACAGCAACCTCCAACTCATGGGTTTAAGCAATTCTCTGGCTTCAGCCTTCCAAGTATCTGGAACTATAGGCACCTGCCACAATGCCCAGCTATTTTTTTTTTTTTTTTGGCAGTTGTCATTATTGTTTAGCAGGTGTGGGCCACATTTGAACCACCTGCCTCAGTGTTTGTGGCCAGTACCCTAACCACTGAGCTGTGGGTGCCAGTGGTTAGAAGGTGACTTCTACAACAATTATGGGTATTAGGAGTGATTGCAGGTATAAACAAAAATATAGTATAATTATTTGGTCTTCAAAGCTTTTTTATTAACACACTTTTATCCTAAGTCAGTGAGTTGACTGTCATGTGGATATGTGATAACAATCTCTCCTCTGACATCTGTGCTCAATGAGGAATGACTTGTCTCTGTCTTTTTTTTTTTTTTATTTTTCAGAACCCAGTTTATACCCACATCCCTGACATTGCCAGGCCTCATTAGCCAACTTTCTTTGATTTCAAATAGCACACAGTATAGACCAAATGACACAGGACATATTATATGCTATTTTGTTTGCTGAAGAGCTATTTATTTAATTTAATCGCATAATATGAATGTAAAATCCTTGAGAACTAATATTTGTATACTATTCTGCATGTGAATGACTTAAATCCACAAAGTTTCAAAAAAAGAAGTTGGATTTGGGGGTGGAGTCTAAGATGATGGACTAGGAACATCTCCTTGGCAATTTTTTATGATGAGACTAGAGAAAGAAAGCTCCAGCTATCTCTGGCTGGTGTGCCCTGCCCAGAAATGTAACTCTGGGGATACAGTGCAGCAGGAGACAAAATCTCCAAGATGCACTCTAATGGACCTATCCAAAGTCTGGACCTGTACCTTTTACCACTTATAAAAATTGACTTTTGCTGAATAAAAAGATTTAAATCTAAGACATGAAACGTAAAAATTCTAGATGAAAACCTGGGGGAAACTTTTAAGGATGTCAACTTGTGGAAATACTTTATGAAGACTTCAGTGGCAATTGTAACAACAAAAATAAACAAATGGGACTTAATTAAATGGAAATGCTTCTACCCAACTAAGGACACAGCAATGAAAGCAAACAGACAACCTTCAAAATGGGAAAAAATATTTGCATCTTATGAATCTGACAAACGGTTGATAACTAAAATCTAATTAATCAATTCATTAATCAACAACAAAAACAACCCAATTAATCAACAAAAGTAGATCAAAGAATCCCATCTATCACTGGGCAAGAGATGAGAACGGAAATGTCTCTGAAAAAGACAGACAAATGGCTAATAAACATATGAAATAATGCTCATGGTTCCTAATCATCAGAGAAATGCAAATCAAAACCATTCTAAGTTATCACTTAACCTCAGTTAAGAACAGCCCACATCACAAAGTCCCAAAGTTGTAAATTCTGGTAGAGAGAAGAGAGAAAGGAAACACTTTTACACTGTTGGTGGGACTGCAAACTGATACAGCCTCTTTGAAAGAAATATGGAGAATACTAAAACAACTCAAATTAGACCTTCCATTTGATCCTGCAATCTCATTACTAGAGGAGCCGGAAGAAAAAAAAAATTACTTTATCATAAGGACATTTGCACTACATTGTTTATCACAGCTCAATTTATAATCACTAAGATTTAGAAACAACTTAAATGCAAATCAACCCAGGAATGGATTAGTAAACTGTTATATATGCACACCATTGAATACTATTCAGCCATAAAAAAGATGGAGACCTACATCTTTTGTATTAACCTGAATAGAGTTGAAACACATACTTCTTAGTGAAGAAGAATAAACCCATAAATTAATGAATGAAACACATTCATTCTTATCACGAGAAAAAGAAAAACAAATATCCCATGTATGATGCCTGAAAAACAGTTGTTAGAAGATCTATTTCATAAATACGTTAAAATGAATGTCTTAAATATACTCAATTAACTAAAGTAAGGTTTGGATATGTTCATAAAACCACATATGACCAAGATGGAAGTATCAATAAACAGACAGAAAACACAAAAATTAATCAAAAGGAAATTATTGAGCGGAAAAGTGTCATACCTCCTCCCCCCAAAAAAAATTCACTGTCACAGAGGTAGATTTGAATAAACTGAAGAATCAACAAAATTTAATAGGAATTATTGTGTCTGAAGAACATAAAGGAAAATATTTGAGAAGCTAAAAAAAGTGAATAGAGCCTATGAGACCTGTGTAACATCAAAAGGAAAACGTAACTATTGTGAGTGTTCAGTAAAAGAACAGAGAGTAAGAAATAGGGAATATTTGGAAAAAGAAGAATGGTCAAAACCAAAAATTCCCACATTTGGTATAAGATGTGAATATTAACATCCAAGAATTTCAATAAATTCCAAGTGAAATAAACTCAAGCTAATGAAAAAGACAAATTTGAAAGCAGCATGAGAGAACCATCTCATTACATATAAATGGTTCTCCATCAGATTGCCAGATATTTCTCATCAGAGATTTGGGAGGCAGAAAGCAATGGGCTGATATACACAAAGTGATAAAAAAAAAAAAAAATTGACAACCAAAATTGTTATATCTAGGAAAACTACAACTCAGTAGTGAAATGAAAATGGATGTATTTCTAGATAAATAAAAGCTGAAAAAAATATTATCATATTGCTAAAACAAAATATAGGTTGAAATGAAATGACAATAGAGAGTTACTTTAAGTTTTATTAAAAAATGATATTCTTCATAAAAGTAAATACTAGGAAAATTATAAATACTAGTATAATTGTAACAATATCGTATAACTTTTTTGTATTCTACTTTATTTAAGGGACTAATAAATTTTTGAAAATTACTGGCATGAAAGTTAATATTATTATAACTTTATTTTCTAACTCCACATATTATTTTCTGCTCGATTTAGAAGACTAATGCATTTAAGTTTTAGATTAACTTTGGAACACACAATGTATAAAGATATAATTTTGTAACTTTGACAACTTAAAGGGGTGGGGGCAGAGCTATTAAAAGAGAAGATTTTGCATATTATTGAAATTAAGCTGATATAAATTTCACTTAGAGTATTACATCTTTAGAATGTTAAATGCAACTTGAAATGATAACCATAAAAGAAATAAGCTGAAGAATATATAAATAAGTAAATAAGAAAGAGATTTAAATATTCTCAACAAAAGATAAGCCATTAAAAAAAGATAGTAATGTAGGAAATAAGAGAAAATAAGCTATAAGAAATATAGAAAACACCTGTGTGGCTCTGGTCCATGCCCGCCGGGATACGGCCCTCTGCTTGCAGCAGCCAGGGACTTTGCTGGGCCTCAGCTTGCCGCCTGCTGTGGCCAGGGACTCTGCCAGGACCCCCACGCCAGACCTCCCGCTTGCCACCCACAATGGTCAGGGACTCCACTGGGAACCTGCCAGGCCTCTGCCTGCCTACCTGGGCCAGGAAATCTGGGAGCCGCATAATCCACATCCTCTCATACCCTCTCTGCATCTGCACCAGCCTCGCAAGTCTGGCCAGGGACTCAGGAGGCACCCCATACATGCCCTCCCTCTGGAGCCCTCCTTCCAGTCAGAGACTGCTGGAGGAGCAGGCTCCCTTTGGAAAGGACACTGGGTATCCCATTCCATGCCCTACTACTTGATCCAGGTGTGCCATACCCCAGAGCTGCTCCCCGAGCCACAACTCCCTGGGTAGGGCAGTCCCAGAGGAGCTACCCAGGGTCACTCCCCACAATGATCCAGCAAAAACAGAGTGATCCTTCCAGGGTCTGATCTGAGAGAGACACCTCCCCAACTCTTAGGATGGTCATAGGCAACAGCAAAAAATAATCATGAGGCAGAATCAACAGAAAAACTCTGGCAGTATGAATAATCAGAGTAGATCAACTTCCTCAAGGAACAACAAGGTATATACAGCCCAAGATCCCTTGCATAAGCAAATGGCTGACATGTCAGAAATTGAATTCAGAGTCTAGATAGCAAAAAAGATCAATGGAATGGAGGAAAAGATGGAATTAGAATTTCAAGCATTAATCCAAAATATGACCCAAAAGATGTCTCAAGAATTCAAAGAATTGAAAGACAAAATGATCAAAGATTGTGACACATTCAGACAAGAAGTTGCAGCCATCAAAGATCTGAGAAACACAGTAGAACCCCTCAGTAACAGAATGGAGCAAGCAGAAGAAAGGATTTTTGACAAGGAAGATGGAACTTTCGAACTCTCCCAAACTTCCAAAGAGGAAGAGAAAGGGAAGGCAAAAAGGGATCCTTCTCTCACACAGCTCTGGGATAACTCAAAGAAAACCAATATTTGCCTTATAGGGATACCTGAAAATGATGAAGTAGCATCACAAGTCACAGAGTTTCTTCTTTAAGAGATTATGAAAGAGAACTTTCCAGACATGTCAAGAGATTCTGAAATTAAGATAGCAGACAGTTTTAGAACCCCAGAACGACTCAACCCGAATAAGACATCCCCCAGGCACATCATAATTAAGTTCACTAAAGTTAATATGAAGGAGAAAATTCTGAAAGCAGCCAGACATAAGAAATCCATTACCTACAAGGGGAAAAATATTAGAATAACTGTAGATTTCTCTGATCAAACCTTTCAAGCTAGAAGAAAATGGTCATCGAATTTTAATCTCCTAAAACTAAAAGAACTTTCAACCCAGGATCCTGTACCCAGCTATGTTGAGTTTCATTTATGATGGAGAAATTAAATACTTTAATGATATCCACATGTTGAAGAAATTTGCTGTAACTAAACCAGCTCTCCAGGAGATTCTCAGACCTATCCTCCATAATGACCAGCATAATCCTTCACCACAAAAGTAAACTCACCCAGAAACTTTTTATCAAATTTCAACTTCTACAGTGATGAAAGGATTAAAAATGTCCACTGGACTTTCTAAAGATTTATCATTGTCTTCAATTAATGTGAATGGCTTAAAATGTCCTTTAAAGAGGCATAGTTTGGCGGACTGGATACAAAAACTCAGACCGGATATCTGCTGTATACAAGAATCCCATTTTACCTTAAAAGATAAATTTAGACTCAAGGTGAAGGGATGGTCATCTACATTCCAGGCAAATGGAAAATAGAAAAAAGCAGGCGTTGCAATCTTATTCGCAGATACAATAGGCTTTAACCAACCAAAGTAAGGAAGGATAGAGACGGACATTTCATATTTGTTAAAGGTACTACTCAGTATGATGAGATTTCAATTATTAATATTTATGTATCCAACCAGAATGCACCTCTATTTATAAGAAAAACTTGAATAGACATGAGTAACTTGATTTCTTCCAGTTCCATAGTAGTTGGAGATTTTAATACTCCTTTACCAGTGTTGGAGAGATCCTCCAAAAAGAAGTTAAGTAAAGAAATTTTAGTTTTAAACTTAACAATTCAACAACTGGATTTAACAGATATCTACAGACTATTTCATCCTAATAAAATTGAATACACATTCTTTTTATTTCCCCATGGAACATACAAAAAAATCAATCACATCTTAGGTCACAAGTCTAACCTCAGCAAATTTAAAAGGATAGAAATTATTCCTTGCATCTTCTCCGACCATCATGGAATAAAAGTTGAACTCAATAACAACAGGAATCTGCATAGTCATACAAAAACATGGAAATTAAATAACTTTATGCTGAACGATAGATGGGTCATAGACGAGATTAAGAAGGAAATTACCAAAATTTTGGAACAAAATGACAATGAAGACACAAATTATCAGAACCTCTGGGATACTGCAAAGGCATTCCCAAAAGGGAAATTTATAGCACTGAAAGCATTCCTCAAGAAAAATGGAAAGAGAGGAAGTTAACAACTTAATGGGACTTCTTAAACAACTAGAGAAGGAAGAACATTCCAACCCCAAACTGAGCAGAAGAAAAGAAATAACCAAAATAAGAGTAGAATAAATGAAATTGAAAACAAAAGAATTATACAACAGATCAATAAATCAAAAAGTTGTTTTTTTGAAAAGGTCAATAATATAGATAAACCTTTGGATAACTTAATCAGGAAAAAAAGAGTGAAATCTCTAACTCATCAATCAGGAATGGTAAAGATGAAATAACAACAGACCCCTCAGAAATTCAAAAAAATCCTTAACGGATATTATAAGAAACTTTACTTTCAGAAATATGAAAATCTGAAGGAAATTGACCAATACTTGGAAGCATGCCACCTACCAAGACTTAGCCAGAATGTAGTGGAAACGTTGAACAGGCTTATATCAAGTTCTGAACTAGCATCAACTATAAAAATTCTCCCTAAAAAGAAAAACCCAGGACCAGATGACTTCACGTCAGAATTCTACCAAACCTTTAAAGAAGAACTAGTACCTATATTATTAAACCTCTTCCAAAACACATAAAAAGAAGGCATACTACCCAACACATTCTATGAAGCAAACATAACCTTGATCCCTAAACCAGGGAGAGACCCAACAAGAAAAGAAAACCATACAGGAATATCACTAATGAATATTGATGCAAAAATATTTAAAAAGATACTAACAAACAGAATCCAACAACACATCAAACAAATTATACACCATGACTAAGTGGGCTTTATCCCAGGGTCTCAAGGTTAGTTCAATATATGTAAATCTACAAATGTAATCCAGCACATAAACAAATTAAAAAATAAAGACCATATGATTCTCTCAATTGATGCAGAAAAAGCTTTTGACAATATCCAGTATCCCTTCATGATCAGAACACTTAAGAAAATTGGTAAAGAAGGGACATTTCTTAAACTGATAGAGGCCATCTACAGCAAACCCACAGCCAATATCATATTGAATGGAGTTAAATTGAAGTCATTCCCACTTAGATCAGGAACCAGGCAAGGTTGCCCTTGTCTCCATTGCTCCTCAACATCACAATGGAAATTTTAGCCAATGTAATTGGGAAAGAAAAGGCAATCAATGGTATCCACATAGGGTCAGAAGAGATCAAACTTTTACTCTTCACAGATGATATGATTGTATATCTGGAAAACACCAAGGATTCTACTACAAAACCTTTGGAAGTTATCAAGAAATACAGTAACTTCTTGGGCTACAAAATCAACACCCATAAATCTGTAGCCTTTATGTATACCAACAATCGCCAAATCAGAAAAACAGTCAAGGACTATTCCTTTCACTGTAGTGTCAAAGAAGATGAAATATTTGGGAGTTTACCTAACAAAGGATGTGAAAGATCTCTATAAAGAGAACTATGAAACTTGAAGAAAAGAAATAGATGAAAATGTTAACAAATGGAAAAATATACCATGCTTATGACTGGGAAGAATCAACATTGTTAAAATGTCTATACTACCCAAAGCAACATATAATTTTAATGCAATTCCTATAAAGGCTTCATTGTCATATTTTAAAGATCTCCAAAAAATAATACTTCATTTTGTATGAAATCAGAAAAATCCTCAAATAACCAAGACATAACTTAGAAATAAAAACAAAGCAGGAGGAATCTTGCTACCAGACCTGAGACTCTACTATAAATCGATAGTGATCAAAACAGCATGTGACTGGCACAAAAACAGAGAGGTAGATGTTTGGAACAGAATAGAGAACCAAGAGATGAATCTAGCTACTTCCCGTTACTTGATCTTTGACAAACCAATTAAAAACTTTCAGTAGGGAAAAGACTCCCTATTTAACTAATGGTGCTGGGGGAACTGGCTGGTGACCTGTAGAAGACTAAAACTGGACCCACACTTCTCACCATTAACTAAGGTAGACTCTCACTGGATTAAAGATTTAAACTTAAGACATGAAACTATCAAAATATTAGAAGAAAGTGCAGGGAAAACTCTTGAAGGAATTGGCTTGGGTGAATACTTTATGAGGAAGACTCCCAGGCAATTAAAGCAGTATCAAAAATATACTATGGGACCTAATCAAAATAAAAAGCTCCTGTACAACCAAGAACATAGTAAGCATAGCAAGCAGACAGCCATCAGAATGGGAGAAAATATTTGCATGTTATGCCTCCGACGTATTGTGATTCAATAACCAGAATCCACAGAGAACTCCAACGTATTAGCAAGAAAAGAACAAGTGATCCCATCTCAGGGTGGGCAAAAGACTTGAAGAGAAACTTCTCTAAAGAAGACAGGCGCATGGCCTACAGACACATGAAAAAATGCTCACCATCCTTAATCATCAGAGAAATGCAAATCAAAACTACTTTGAGATATCACCTACTCCAGTAAGATTAGCCCACATGACAAATCCCCAAACCAGAGATGTTGGCATGGATGTGGATAAAAGGGAACACTTCTACACTGCTGGTGGGAATGCACACTAATGCGTTCCTTTTGGAAGGATGTTTGGAAAGTACTTAGAGATCTAAAAATAGACCTGCCATTTGATCCTATAATTCATTTACTAGGTATTCACCCAGAAGACCAAAAATCACATTATAACAAAGACATCTGCACCAGAATATTTATTGCAGCCCAATTCATAATTGCTAAGTCATGGAAGAAGCCCAAGTGCCCATCAACCCATGAATGGATTAATAAGTTGTGGTGCATGTATACCATGGAATACTATGCAGCCTTAAAGAAAGATGGAGACTTTACCTCTTTCATGTTTCCATGGATGGAGCTGGAACATATTCTTCTTAGCAAAGTATCTCAAGAATGGAAGAAAAAGTATCCAATGTACTCAGTCTTACTATGAAGCTAATTTATAGCTTTCATATGAAAGCTATAACCTAACTATAGCACAAGAATATGGGGAAAGGTGCAAGGGAGGGGAGGGGAGGGCAGGGGTTAGGGTGGAGGGAGGATAATTGGTGAGGCCACACCTATGGTGCATCTTAGAAGGGTACAGGCAAACCTTACTAAATGCAGAGTACAAATGTCTTCATACAATTACTAAGAAAATGCCATGAAGGCTATGTTAAACAGTTTGATGAAAACATTTCAAATTGTATATGAAACCAGCACATTGTACCCCTTGATTGCATTAATGTACACAGCTATTATTTAATAAAAATAAAATAAAATAAAAGTAAGAAATATAGAAAACACGTTCAAAATGACAGAAGTAAATTCCTCTTTATTAATATTACTTTAAATATAAATGAGTTACATTTTCCAGTCCAAAGACAGAGATTGAGGAGAGATGGTATAGAGCAAAATGACCAAAGAGAAATCTGCAACAATCACATCTCTGCATGAGTACCAATTTCAGTAACTAGCACTTTGAGAAGAACAAAAGATCATGTGAACAATCATACTACCTGGTTTTACTATTATATCAAGTAAAGAGGTATTGAAGAAGGCAGAAAAGACAATCATACATTGTCTGTACCACCCCTCTCCCATTATCTGGCAGTCCTATGGCAGCACCCAGAATGGAGAGAGAATTCAAGTGCCCAGAAGAGGGAGAATGAAGTGATCATGGGACTTTTAACTGAAACTTGGGGTGCCCTGGCACAAGGGAACCCAGGACATGGAAGAATTCTGCAGGTGCCCTTGGAGGAGACACTTAGACTAACCTGTCCAGAGGGAAATTCTTTAATCTAAAACCCAAGCACCAACTAGCCTCAACATTGGCTGACACAAAGCAGCCTGGGGCCTAGACTAAATTTATAAGACAGGCCACAAAGGCTGCTTTCCTTGGGAAATTCCTGTGACTGTACTAGCTTGGAGTCTGTGGACTTAGGGTGCATGTTACCTAGTAAGACCAGTGGTGGTGGCCAAGCCAGTGCATGTGTCACTCCTTCCCCACCAACTATAGGCAGTGCAGCTCAGGTAGGCTTCTTCAATTTGAGGAAAGGAAAGGTAAAAATTTTAAAAGACTTTGTTTTGCAACTTTGGTACCAGCTCAGACATAGTAAAACAAACTACCAAGCAGATTCCAGAAGCCTCTCAGTCTAGGACTCAGTTCCTGGAAGGCATTTCTGGACCCACCCTGGTCCAGAAGGAAATATTGTGTCCTGACAGGAAAAACCTTGTCCTGGCAGGATTTACCACCTTCTGACAAAAGAGTTGTTGGGTTTTAAATAAGTATCAGTGGTATCCAGACATTAGTCACTACTGGTTTGGAGTAAGGCTGAGCTGATTGCAACTATAACTTGGCACTGATGGCTATGATGGAGTGCCCACATCACTCTTCCTCCCAATTCCAGCAGCCTGGCACAAAGAGAGAGAGTAAGTGTTTACTTGGTAATTCAGTGAATTATCTTATATCAAACTCAAAATCACCATGGTGGTACACATAGAAGTCTTCAAGTATCATTACTGGTCTTGAGCCACCCCTTGTGTTGATACAGTTGTATTGACCAAAGAGTTAGATCACAATACTCAATTCCTTTTGAAAATCTGAAAAATCATCTCAAGAAGGACAGGTTCTAATAAGCCCAAAATATAAAGATTAAAATAAATACATAATTCTAGAATGGTCAGACATTGAGAAACTTTCACAAGAATTAAGAACAACCAGGGAAACATGAAGTCACTAAAGGGACTGAATAAGTTCCCAGTGACTAATTACAGAGTGACAGAGAGAAGGAATTTATAAGTCTATCAGAAAAAAAAAATTAGCAAAGAGATTGAAATAGTTAAAAAAAAGTTCATGCAGAAATTCTGGAGCTTAAGAATTCAATTAACAAATTGAGAAATGTCTCAGAATCTCTACGTAGCAGAACTGACCAAGTAGGAGACAGAATTAGTGAGCTTAAAGACAGGCTATTTAAATATACATATTCAGAAAAAAACAAGAAAAAGAAGAATGAAAAAGAATGAAGCAAGCCTATGAAATATAGACAAATAGCTGCAAAAATCTAAGAACTGTTGGCCTTAAAGAGGAGGCAGTAAGAGAGATAGGAGTAGAAAGTTTATTTACAAAAATACCACGGCACTTTCCAAATGTGGAGAAAGATATCCATATTTAAGCATGAGTTAACCCAAACAAGAATACGTCAAGGCATTTAAATAATCAAACTCCCCCAAATTACAAAGAAAAATAGAAAAAGAACATATATAGGACCTCTTGATACATCTACAGCTGACTCCTCAATAAGAATCTTACAGGCCAGAAGAGAGGGGCATGGCATGTTCAGTGTGCTGTTAGAAAAATACATTAACTCAAGGCTGAGGCAAGGGAATCGCCTAAGCCCAGGAGTTGGAGTTGCTGTGAACTGTGTGAGGCCACAGCACTCTACCGAGGGCAATAAAGTGAGACTGTCTCTACAAAAAAAAAAAAAGAAAAAGAAAAAAATATACATTAACTCTAAAACATTATATCCCACAAAAACATAGTTCCAACATGAAGGAGAAATAAAGATTTCCCACATAAACAAATGCTAAGGTATCAACACCAGAATTCTTCTACAGGAAATACTAAAAGGAATTAGTTCTTCAATATGAAAAGAATGCGCGTTTACAAAGAAGAAATCATTTGAAGGCATACAGCTCATTGCTAACAGTAAATACACAAATACAAATATGCAATGCTTTTTTGCCGTAATTGTGTTGTATAACCAACCCACTTATATCTGGAGTAAGAGGACTAAAAGTCAAACTAACTAGAAGACAAAGCTATAAAAAAAAAACTACAACAATGTTTAAAAGATAGTATAAGAAAATGTGAATGGAAAACAACAAAAAGTTAAAAAGCTGGACTGGGGAGGGGAGAATAAAGTTAAAAGGAAGAATGTCTGTTATATCTGTCTTTGCTTATTTATTTATATGTTTTTGTTTTGTCAGCAGAGTTGTCATATATTTAAAATAATTGGTTATAAAATGTTTTTTGTAAGTGTCACAGTAACCTCAAATCAAAAAATCTGCACCAGGTACAGAAAAAATAAGAAGCAAAAGACTAAAATGCATTAGTGGAGAAAACCATTTTTTATTTTATTTTATTTTATTTATTTATTTATTTTATTTATTTATTTTTTTTGAGACAGAGTCTCACTATGTCACCCTTGGTACAGTGCTGAGGCATCACAGTTCACAGCAACCTCAAACCCTTGGGCTTAGGTGTTTCTCTTGCCTCAACCTCCCAAGTAGCTGGGATAAAAAAAACATTTTTAAAAGGTAGACAAGAAGGAAGGAAAAAAGAGAGGGCCTGGAAACAACCAGAAATCAAATAACATGACAGTAATCAGCCCTTACTCATCAGTAATAACATTGAATGTGAATGTCCTAAACTCTCCAATCAAAAGACATTGCGTGAATGAAAGGATTAAAAAAGCAGAGCCAAGCCATATGGTGCCTTCAAGGAATATAATTCACCTATTAACAGACACATAGACTGAAAATAAAGTGATGGAAAAGATGCTCCTTTCAAATGGAAACCAAAAATGAATAGGAGTAGCTATATTTCTATTATATAAAATATATTTCTAAATAAAAACTTTAAAAAGAGACAAAGAAACTCATTATATAATAATAAAATAACCAATTCCCCAGGAGGATATACACTTAACACTTCTATATATACCCACCCAAAACTGGAGCACTTAGATATATTGATATAAAGCAAATATTACCAAGAGCAAAAGAAAGAGGCAGACCTCAAAAAGAATAGTCAGTGGAGACTTCAACACTCCACTTTCAGCATTGGGTAGATTATCTAGATAGAAAATCAGCAAAGAAGCATAAGACTTAACCTTGCACTGCAGACCAAGTGGACCTGGCAGATACTAACGAAGCCTTTCATCTAACAGTTGCAGAATGCATGTTTTCCTCTTCAGCTCATGGGTCATTCTCAAAGATAGACCAGAAATTAGGTCACAAAACAAGATGTAAAAATTCAAAAAAATTGAAATCACGCCCAGTGGTTTATTTTGACCACAATGGAACAAAACTAGAAATCAATAACATGAGGAACACTGGAAAATATACAAACACAATAACGTTAAATAATTTACTCCTGAACAACCAGTGGGTAAACAAGGAAATTAAAAGGGAAATTTTAAAACTCATGCAAAAACTGAAAATGAAAATATACAATATCATATCTCAGACCTCTCTCTAGGATTCAGTGATTAAATGAATAGGCTCACGGGTTTGTCTGGGTTTGACTCTCATTGTCACTAAAAGGCAATGTGATAGTGGGGGAATTGTTTTAATTCTAAGTGCTTAAGTTTTGTCATCTATAAGATGAGGATAATAGTATTATGTATGCTTTAGGAATAATGGAGAGAGGAAAGGCGTACATATAAATAGCAGGAAATAGCAGAGCCTGTAACATAAACGATTCATAAATACTATTATAATTCTCTATCATTTTCATATTGTCACATGCTTTTTCATTACCATAATTAATTTCCATATACATGAAATTAGACTCATGTTCAAAGCCTAAAATAACATTCCCTCTGAGTCTCTTCATTCCAATAAATGGTACTAACATTATTTAAGTCACTACACCAAATACAGAAAAAATAAGAAGCAAAGAATTAAAATGCAGTACCAGAGAAAGCCATTTTTAAAAGGTAGACAAAGATGAAAGAAAAAAGAGAGGTCCTGAAATCCAGAAATCAAATAACATGACAGTAATCAGTCCTTACTTAAGGCCAAATTTAAAATAATCTTTGGACTCTTGTTTTCCTTCACCTCATTTTGGTAATTTTCTTGTACCTTTCCTTCTTTCTTGGTTGGTATTTTGGTCTTAAAATAGTTGATGAAATCCTGATAATGTAAAAATTATCATTTACAAGTTCTGACAATTAAGTTCGCAAACTCCTCCTAGAAAATGTGCTACCTCCCTTATTGCTGAACATCATTATGGTCATCTTCCCCTTGGGAAGCTGTGCATGAATGCCAGGGCCTAGTCCACCCTTGAAATTAATTTTGGAACTCTTTTTCTGGAATGAGCATCATAGATTTTGTTGTATAGCACACAAAAACATGAAATAAAAGTAATGAATGCCACTCTGCAAGACACCACCACACATCATCACGAACACAGCAGTGAGACATTGATATACCTAAGTTATAAGATCTTACCCAGTTGTTTGTACAGTGCTGCCGAAGTAAGCACATAGTGGAATGTTCACGGACTTAATTGTCAGACCAAGTGAATGTTAGGGATGATGTTTCAGAATGTTAATCTTAATTTTTATACACATGAGAAGTGGAGATTACCAGAAAATAGTGGAGAGGTGAAATGAAGAAAATAAATTTTAGACTTTTAATTTCTAAGCTCAGTGGTTGTGATAAATTTTCCAAGAAGGTGGATATGGGCATACCAATAATGAGGTGAAGCAGGATACATTTGATGTTCGGTATTTATGTTGCCATTTCATAAATCTAGACAAAAAGAGCTGCTTGTTGTCTCATGAGGAAAGTTTTTAGTTAGCTATGTCATACTTAAAATACAATTCCAGGACAAGGAACATTGATTGGTTAACTCAATATTTTGACAGGCACTGAAAATGGGATAGGCCTCAGTTCTTACATTTTAATTAATATTATATGCCAAGTTCTTTGCAAAGAAATAATTTTCTGTTTCTCTAGAACATATGCATACTAATTACCAAGCTAATGTAAATGTTTCTGGAAACTATTATTGATGTAGGCAGTTTGGTTTGGCCTTAAATATCATCCTAGTTATTTTTCTTAATGCACAGGGTTGATGCTTTCCATTCAACAGAGTGACTCCATAGCAAAGTACTTTGTACCCTAGTAGGCCACTCAGACAGGGCACAATCCAGCTCCCTCCTCCCCACAGACTGCGATGCATAGTCTCAGTGTGAAGTACCAGCTCTCATTCTATTATGAAGACTTTCATCTGTTGAATATTCTTTCTTCTCAGCCCTCAATTTACACTTTTTCCATTGCTATTAAGAAACCTACATTGTCTTTTAACAACTGTCCTCACCTTTCCTGGAGGAAATCTCTCCCTGGAGAAGCAATTGGTGCAATGAAAACTGCAGACCATGAAATCAGGTACTTGTGTGGATTTGCCTTGGTCATACTCACTTAATATATTAAAGTTATGTTCTTTTTTTTTTTGGATGGGCATAATAACTTAATAAAAGACATGTGGGTAAATGTTGCAACTATTTTGTATTTTTCTGTGAAAATCATATATTAGTTAACAGGCCTAAAGTATTTACCATAACGCTTGCTACACATTAGGTATTCTGAGCTCAATTATTATTATTATCATCATTATTAAGTAATATATCCAAATGATTGTCTCCTAGTAACTGTTCCACCAATGACAACTCCTATTATTACTCTCATCTGACTTTCTATTCAGCTCTGTTTGTTTTGTAGCTCAACTTAGCTACATGACATGACAAAAAAGGTAGGAAGTAGGGTAGTCAGTTAGAATTACATAATTTTTTCCATTTCTCTTCCTGGTTGGAGAAACACATACGAACCCTTAAAAATCCATTTGTTCTTTCATCGATTTACTCCGAAAGCCACTTATTTAATAAACATTTATTGACTACTTGTTCAATAAATATGTATTGTAAATAACATATGTGTGTGTTTACAATAATCCAGCATAGAGATGGAAATATAGAGAGTCATTAATAAATATTTGTCAATTAAGTGACTCTAGGAATAAATTAATGAATGAACAAATGGATTATTAAAGGTTCATATGTGTTTCTTAAACAAGGAGAGGAATGGAAAAAATTATGTAATGCTGAGTACTCTACTTTCTTCCTTTTCTTATCATATATATATGCTCACATGAAAATAATTGGCTACATAGGAACTACAGCATTCACTTTATCAATGAGAAAAACTAAGGGAGAAGGAAGAAAACTGCAGTGGTTCCCTGGGAGCTCTGCACATCTGACTCTAAATCTGAGTCCTCCCACTTCCCTTGTGGCCTGTGGCACAGTGTTTGTCTGCTAGGAATGGAACTGTCACTAGCACGGAACTGAGCCAATTACATTCTACAAATAAGAATATACAATCTGAGAAGGATAATTCCTCTCTTAATATCTATGTACACGAAAGCTTTATGATTTCCCAAAATAAGAATTCTTGTTCCTAAAAATCCAGTTTGTGAAATTTATGTTATCGGAGACTAACTCAGCAGGCACGGTAACCTCTGAAGCCACTATTTGTCATCTGAAATGGTATTTCCCGCTATGTTAATGGTACTCTCTGCACTATTGATCAGTTCAGCTGGGTGACTGATTTGGTCATCAACACAGCTATGGAAACCAGATGGCATCATTTTGTTTTTCCAGTTGACGGTTGAACAAACACAGCCATAGTTTACAAAGGGCGTAACCAACTCCTGGACTAGCTCTGTGAAGACACGAGTTGTTGAAAAATGAATTCCTTCATTGAATGATCTGTCAGTGTCCTGGAGGCTGGGCTGGAGATGGGGCTGGCTTATTGTATATGATGGTCTTATAAAGTTGTGCATATTTTGTGTCCTGGTAATATTTTAGTTCCCCTAAAGGGAAGAGAATAAGAAATATTTTTTTTTCCTGAAATTACTTTCCATCAAAACTTGAAAATACCTAGAATTTCATTTCTTTTACTCCTTGGACCAGATTCCTTTCATTGAAGCAAGAGAGCAGAGACAGGTGCCTGAAGGGAGCACTGACAGTGAAGGTTTGTAGGCGACCTCTGTGACTTTTCTTTTCTACAAAGGCAGCTGATATCCAGGCGGGACTATGCGTGGTGATTTTACAAAGATTTCTAATTGGCCATCAGAATCTTACATGAGGGAAGTTTTGTCATTTTCGTTGTCTTTATTTTTACACTATTTACTATGTTTCCTAAGTAATATTCACAAATACATAATCAAGATTTTTTAATTCTCTTAGACATATTCAGAGAGACAGAATTGCTACTACTTTGGGTTTTAAATATAATCTATTTAAAGATTACTCATGAATTTTTAAACTCAATATTTTTTGATAAGCTATATCAAAATAGGATACTTGCGGGAAGTCTATGAGCATGCTTTGTATTCTTTACACTTCTTCCATATTCTGCAGATTTTACACTGAGTATTAGTCTCATAAGGAAAAACAATATACTTGTTTTCAAAAGTAGAACGCTTAGCAGGTAACACCACTCATTTTATGGTCTTGCTTAGGAGGTGAAGTTATAGTTATAACATGAGTCTTTTTTCAACACAATTTTAAAGCGTGGAATAAAAAAATACAAGGACAATAAATAAATCATTTTTTTCTCTTTCATAACAAAATATTATGGATTACTATTACTTGGAATCCATAATAACAGCGACATTAAAACACAGAAAATTCCTTTTTTTCCTTAACATACTTTCCAATACATAGGGACCATTTCCACAATAAAATTTGACTTTAGCATCACACAGGATCTATCAATCAAGTCCCTTAAAACCTAGTATTGACAACCACCTGATGTGTCCTGTGCTTCAGTTAACATAATTCCAACCAAGGCTTTCCTGAGTTTCATTGCTTGTGTGAGCTGCACTTTAACTCAAGGTCATGCTCCTGCACTGTAAACTAGCTTTATAAATAAAACAACATAGCATATTCATAAGATGTATTCCATAAAACATATTTCAAGTTTCCTTTCAGGCTCACATATTACCTAAAGGTGCCTCCTGCATCCTCATTGAATAATCAGGACAATGGCCCATAATTTTCAGCTCATTGTCCCTTTTTTTGAAATCATATTTTAATAAGAATATTCTTATGAGAGAAAAATCTACTTACCACCAGAAGTTCTGGTCTCTCAAGTGTTGCTCTTATTACTTAGAAAAGTATTGGCTAGTAGTTTGTACATGTTCATATTCATTTCTGTACATTATACTTTCTCTTCTGCAATTGACTCCCTTTTCTCCTCTCCCGAAAAAAAAAGAAAAAAGCTTTTGTTTTTCCAAATATTAAGGAAAATTGGGCATCAAATTGGGTGGATTGTATTGATCTTGTATATATAAATCCCAGGCCATTCACTTGCCTTCATCTTTCAATTTTACTTTGTTATAAAATCTGTACTTGTTCCTAGGAAACATTAGCAACTTAAAATCATTTTTAAAATCATAATATAACCTTTCTGGAAAGCAATGTGGCAAAATGTACTAAAACCTTCAGTAATATTTGTAACTTTTCATCTAGTAATTTAAAAATAGATGATACTACACTTGCGTGATGCAATATTATTCATTGCATTGTTTTTTCCAGAGATGTTTGAATGTTTTGTGAGATTACCTGAAATAACTTTATTCAGCAAATATTTATTGAGCTTCTTCACATAGCAGGTGCTATTTCAGTGGTCAGAGAAAAATCTGTGGGAAACTGAAGGAGAGAAGTACCACAATTATTTGTAATTAAATATGAAGAAAATACATCAAAATAGAGACACTTGAGGCAAATATATAAGCTTTGAATTATTTATACTTTTCTATATTCTCCAGATTTTATAATAAGGTTTTTTTTTTTTTTTTTTGCAATTTTTGGCTGGGGCTAGGTTTGAACCCACCAACTCCAGCATATGGGGCTGGTGCCCTACTCCTTTGAGACACAGGTGCCACTCAATAATTTTTTTTATAAGAAAAATATTACTATACCTACTTGTTCTAAAAAGTGGAAAGCTTGACAGGTAAGACCAATCATTTCATGTGCTTGCTTAGGAGGTAAAGTTATAGAGAAAATAATTCATACCATGATCTTACTAATATGGAGCAGACACCAGACATAGGTGACATCAAGTTAATAAACATTTGCAGTGATTCTGACACCTAGTGATAGAATATCTGCATCACAATGAAAGGGGTGCTCACATGACACATACATTGTAAGTTCCACCTCAAACCCTTATTCAGTTAGAGACTTCATCTGGGAGCTTGCATTGTGTTGGGTAACAAACTATAATGCAACCTGCCTCTCTATAATCTTTTATTCTCTCTCACGGTTTCTGAGTGTCAGGAATTAGACAGCTTGGCTGGGTGGGTCTGGATCTAGTTCTCTCCTCCTGGGGCTATGGTCATCTGAGGATAGGGTTCAGTCTAGAGGAGATACTTCCAAGATGGCTCCCCCACATGACTGTTGACCAAAAGCTTCACTTTCCCCATGGCTATTCATAGGAAGATGCAGTGCATCACCACATGCCCCTCTTGGTAGGTTGTGTGAGTGGTTTTTGTCACCTAACATCTGATTACTCTCAAAGGAAGTGACTCTGGAGAGAAAGCAAGGAGCAAACCACAATGCCTGGTATCCAAGTCACACACTTTCACTTCCACTATTTTCAAGTCTTTAGAAATGTATTACTAAGTCTAGTCTACACTCAGAGAGTAGAAAATTAAACTCTCTCTTTTGTCTTTCTTTAGACAGTCTCAGTCTGTCATCCTGAGTAGAGGGATGTGGCATCATAGCTCACAGCAACCTCAAACTCCTAGACTCGAGAGAGCCGCCTGCTTCAGCTTCCCAAGTAGTTGGGACTACAAGGTGCCCACCAAAACCCTCAGTTAATTTTTCTATTTTTAGTAGAGACAGGGGTCTCACTTTTGTTTAGGCTGGACTCAAACTCCAGAGTTCAAGCGATCCTCCAGCCTCAGTCTCCTAGAGTGCTAGGATTACAGGAGTGAGCCACCATGCCCAGGTAAGAATGAAAGTTATTAAATAAGAAAAATATCTGTTAGAATGGGCCTCAATCTGTCTTCTGGACTAATGGCAATTATCAGCTTTTAGAGGAAGGGCTGCACGCACTGGACCGGGCAGCAGTATACTTAACCGTGGCTGATGCATTGAGGTAGGTTGTGCAGAATGAACCTTGGTATCAGGGAGGATGCCTAGGGGCCTTCACAGTCTCAGCTCCTTGTCTTGCAGAAATTCCACTATTTCTTGGAAACAACTCAGAAATGTTAAGTAGTTATTTAAAAGTTTCAGAGTTCAGGTCATTATTTCTTACTGGCACGAGAATCTAAAAACATGAGCGGGAAAGGATTATAAAACATGATATAAAAATGTGTTCATAGAACCGGTTACAGAGTCAGCAGAAAATGTACCCTGCCTCAGTTGTGTAACTTGCCTGGCCAACAACAAACTGTTACCAACATTGACAAAAGTGCTCTCCTCCTCCCAGCTTGTCTCCACCACTTCTGCAGCATGTCTAATGCAAAGGAAGAGGGAAGGAGGTCTCTAATCTCCCCTGGCCCATCTCACACTTTCTAGGATCAGCAGTGATGGCAGTGAGACATAACGACCTGAACTCTGATGAACAGTGATCAGATATTTCTATCTTGTCTCTCAGATAGAAAATATGTAAACTAGTAAGTGACTGAAATTTTCATGACTCAAAAATGAATGCCAAAAATGTTGACTGTGGGCAAAAAAGATCACCTATAGGTACTGAGATAAGATTTATTGGAAATGTCATTTTTTCCTCTGCCTTCCTTTCACAAAGTGTATTTTGTACCTTGCTTGAGGGTTATTACCCAGAGAACTCTGCATCAAGCAATTTCCAAATATTATACAAATTTAAACTCTCCCTTAGATTGTTGAGACTGCTCATTTAAAGGTGTTAGGACTGAGGGTAAACACGTGTGATGTTCGGGACTAATTGCTTCTTTCTTGACATCACGTCTAATTACCAAAATAATGACTGATAATGTTTACTAATTGCTTAAAATGTGCTACCATCAAGCTAGGGATTATTTAAGCTTAATAATAATCCTATGAGATGATACAAACATCTGATCCTTCATTTTACATAGTTGAGAACTGGGGTACAAAGTGGCTTGTAGTAGAGGTTACAACCAGATGGGTAGGCAGGATCCAAAGTCACAAAACAAGAGGTGCATAACAGATTTGAAGGTAGGCAGTCCGCTGCTAGTGCAGCTTCCGCCTTGCTTACTTTCTCTTTTTTGGCTAAAACTATAGAACTGTGGAATGAAATCAACACATTTGCTTGTTCTTCAAATGAGAACTGCCGATTAAATCCCATGTTCTATTTAATTTTGGAAAAGTTAGTCAGCTTTGCTTTCACTCCTCTAAAAGGCACCGCATACATAAATGTCAAAAGGCACCACTGATGAAAAGAAGTGGAGGTGCCACTAATTATTTTCTTTCTGAAACAGATATGATGGCTGCTATGTGTTGGTAGCATGGAATATGGCTTTTATGACCTTGGCATCCTTGCACCCACTTCTTTTGCTTTAATTTACATAACACATTTCATAATTAAAATATGGATTTGCATCCACATCTTTCAAATTTTATTTAATTCCCTCATTGTTTTATTCAATCATTCATTCACTTATCACATATTTGTAGATTTGCAAACTATTATAAATGAAACACTATGCCAGGTGCTAAGATGCTTAAAAGAACAAATATCAGACTTGATTTTGAGTTCTTTGACAAATTAAACCTTGATCTACTTGAAGTCTAAATAGGAATTAGTTCAAGAAGGGAAAAGAACATTTCGCCAAAGGGAAGCTGAAGAAGAAGAGTGTTATGTCAGGGAATGGTATGCTGATATTTTAAGTATTTCAGTGGGACTCACATGCAAAGTTGACTATGAAGATTCTGGGCCACTGGATGTGGTCTGAACATGGGCATTATATACCAAGGTTTGAATTTCATTTTGAAAGAAATAGGAGGCATTGAAAGGTTTTAGGTTTACAGGTGCTGCTACAAGTTTGTGTCTGAGAAATGTATCTCTCACCTACAGTGGCTTAGAATAGATTGTTGAGAAGGGAGGTAATCAGTTAGAAGGACATTGAAAATCCAGATAAGAAGTGGTAAAAATAACTCTGCATTTCTCCAAGATAGAGTAACTAGGACCCGATTTACCATCACCACAGGAACAACCGATAAATGAACAAAATATACAAAACTATATATTTTGTAAGGGTAAAGGCATAAGATAATGAAGAACAATGACCACAGAGAGAGAAGTGAAGGCAGGAGGCTACATGATCATCTTAGCTGACTGCACTAGGAATTTCCAGGTCAGGGCTCAGAGAGGATAAATCCAGGCAGAGCCCTGCAGTCTCTCAGAGTGGAGAAGATGGGGCTGAGAGTTTGGGTCGACCAGGGCAGTCAGGTTTTCCAGGATAGAGTACTAAGAAGAAGGAATTTTACAAAGAAAAAAATCTCCAGATGTCTGAAGAGTCTCCCTAATCACGTATTTAGCTGAGTAATGCTTTGTAGATACGGGTAAGACTACCTAAGACCAGAATGAGAGCTATCTGAAAAGATTACAGAAAATAATATGCCACGTGCCCAGTATCATGATTAGTGCCAGTTTCTGCAAGCTAGACTGGAAAATGTTACCATCCACAGGGAACTGGGAAAGCAAAGATTTTGCTTCAGTCATGAGGAATAAACTCTCCTCATCTGAGCATTACTCAGCCTAACCTAAAAAATTATATAAGTAAGACTTTAAGGATCCAATTTTATTTCATTGAAATGCATATCAGAACAAAGCTTGTGATTAGTAGGGACACAGAAATAACCGGTATTCAATAAGTTAAAAAATCACGATTTCTGGCATATAATCAAAGATAATTAGGCATGCAAGGAAGCAAGAAAATGTGCCCCATAAAAAGGAAAAAAATTAATCAATTGAAACAAATACAGAATAGGCAGGCATAGATGTTGGATTTAGCAGACAATGAGATTTCTTAAAGTTACTAAACTTGTATTGCATGTGTTCGTAAAGCTAGGTAGCTCAAAAAACCACAAGCTCAGAGACACGAAGAAAATCACACCAAAAGTAGTTTATTTAAGGAGAGAAAAGTTATTAAATTTATCGCAGCTCAAAAGGCACGTTTTGTACCAAGGAACAGAGATAAGTATAATAGCAGATTTCTTGTCAGAAACAATGCAACCAAGAAGATATGGTGCCCTATCATTTAAGTACAGAAAGAAAATACTGTCGACATAGAACTCTATACTCACTGAAAACAGTTTACAAAATGAAGGAGACATCATCACTTTTTTAGACATAAAAGATCAAAGAATCTATTTACCAGCAGCATCCAACTACCAAAAAAAAAATCCTTGATGCCTATGGAAAATGAATCCAATGGCCATTTGGAGCCACAAAAAAAATAATAATAATAATAAAAAAATAAGGAAGAGCACCAGGCATGGTGACTGCATGTTTCATAAATATTGCAGCTTCTGCCTTGCTCTTTTCACTTGCTCACAGCAGGAGATCCAGTGGATGATACTGAAGCAAGTATCTTGGGAGATCTCTGTGGAGGGACTGTGACTGTGCCTACAGACATGTGAGCAGACTACTCTGAAAGAAGACCCTTCAATCCCAGTCCAGCCATCAGATGACTACAGCTCCCACTGACACCTGACTACAACCTCATGTGAACTCTTCAACTAGAAACATGACAAAATTCCTGATCCTTCTGTAACTGAGATAATAAATATTGGTTTAAGATTTACTAAAACCAAAAAACCAGAAACAGACAGCAAATAAAACACAAATTTCACTTCTACTGACATATTTGATAAATACGCTAGTACTTGTTTACAAATACATATGTATAAGGATGATTGTGTCAGCATTGTCTATAAAAGCAAAAAATTAGAAATAACTAAAGTGTCCATAACTAGCGAATGGTTAAGTAAGTTATAATGAATTCTTAAAAAATATGATGAGAACATTAACATTAAGAAATTTAGGAGGCAACATGGGAGGAGAAAGAAAGTTTGGGATCTGATGAATATTAAAGTAGGAGAATCAAATATTAAACGTTGGAGGTGAAGAAAGTATAGCAGATAGAGAAGACAATCTTTCCCGCATGTCCCAGTTTCTGTATCAATGTTTCCTATCTGAATTATTGCACATGTGAAATAGTATGTTTTTCTCTTACAGACACACTATCCTTTGGGCAGTTTAAAAATGTAAGTCAATAATATCTTTCCCCTGATAAAGATAATAATATCTTTCCTCTCACCTTTTCACCTGCCTTGTTTTATTTTTCTTATCTTCTCTACAACTGCTTTTCTCTCTCTCCCTCCCTGGCTTATTCTATTTTGGCTCTAGTATGCCATTGCCCTTGGCATTCCTCACACCTGCTAGGGGCGCTCCTACCTTGGTGTTATGCAGAGATGCAAAACTGGTCCTGAGAGATGCAAAACTGATGTCCCCCTGCCCCACACAAGGGTCTGCTTTGATGCACTTTTCTAAGAATGACCACTCTGACTGCCTTATTTCATACAGTCTCCTACCTCCCGCTGTTGGTCAGGGTTTCCAAACCAAGTGCCCTTCTCTACCTTTTAATTTTTTCTTGCTCATCATTGTTGAAAAGTGTAAAAGTGTACGATATTTTCTTTTTCTATGTTTACTGTGTATTTCTATGGCCATACTAGGACCTACAAGGAAGGAATTTTTCTTTATTTATTGATTTATTGAACAACTGAGTAAGTGATTGGCTTTTACTGATAGAGCTGATTGAAAAGCCTTGGCAAATAGTACGTGCTTAACGTATATTTCTGTGTGAGTGAATAACAAGCATTTTTTTTTATAATTTTATTGAATCATAATTCTGTACATTGGTGCAATCATAGGGCACGATTCATATACATTCAGAAATGTTTTGATCGTACTGTTACAGATAGCCTTCATGGCATTTTCTTGATCACTATATAAAGAC
>CAUYON010013647.1:0-13923 GCA_963573935.1 Arctocebus calabarensis
GTAGTCCCAGCTACTTGGGAGGCAGAGGCAAGAGACTCGCTTGAGCCCAGGAATTGGAGGTTGCTGTGAGCTGTGATGCCACAGCACTCTACCCAGGGTGACAGCTTGAGGCTCTGTCTCAAAAAAAAAAAAAAAGAAAAGTACAGACCAATTATCTCTTATGAATACAGATTCATACATTCTTAAAATTTTGGTAAACCAAATACAAAAATATATGAAAAGGCTAATATTAATACATCACAACCCAGTAGCATTTATCTCAGGAACTTAGGTTGGTTTAAAATCTGTAAAATCAATCAATATAACTACTCTTTAACAGGCTAATAAAGAAAAAAGCTATTATTTCACTAGACACAAAAAAGCATTTGACAAAAATCCAACAACTTTTGATAAAAACTTTTAGCACTCTTGAATAGTTCCCATTTCTCAAGTCAATAAAGTGTCGACAAATCTATGGGTAACATCACAGTTAACAGGAATGACACAATGTTCTAAAATAGGAACAAGGGAAGGATGTTTGTGCTCACCATTTCATTCAAAATTGTACTGGAGGGAGAAAAAAATAAAAAAAGGCTGTGCACGGTGGGTCACACCTGTAATCCCAGCACTGTGGGAGGCTGAGGTGGGTGGACTGCCTGAGCTCATGGGTTCAAGACCACCCTGACCAAGAGCAAGACCCTGCCTCTAAAATAGCCGGATGTTGTGCCGGGTGTCTGTAATCCCAGCTACTAAGGAGGCGAGGCAAAAGAACCGTTTAAGTCCAAGAGCTTGAGGTTGCTGTGAGCTATGATGTCACAGTATTCTACTGAGGGTGACACAGTGAGACTCTGTTTCAAAAAAAAAAAAAAAATTGTACTAGAAGATCCAATCCAGTGGAATAAGGCAAGTTGCTTTTTTTTCATGGACAACATGAGCGTTTATGTAGAAAATCCAACAAAATCATAAATAAGGTTATTAGAATAGGTGAGTTAGCAAAAGGCTGTAGGATATAAGATGGATATACAAATCAATTATATCTATAGTACTAGCAATAATCAGAAATTAAAAATTATATAATTTACAATTGCAATAAAAAATGGAATACTTAGTGTAAATCTCACAAGATATACAAGAACTAAGAACTACACAAAATATTATTGAGAGAAATTAAAGATGATCTAAATAAATGGAGAAATAAACCACACTCATGGCTTAGAAGATTTAACATATTGGTAAGAAGACAATTCTCTCATAACTAATCTACAGATTCAGCACAACCCCAAAATCCCAAGTGCCTTTTTGATGATCAGATTTCCCAATTTATATGGAAATCCAAAGGACCAAAAAAAAAAAAAAAAAAACCCCAAAAAAGTACATATTGTGCAATTCCATTTTGATAAATTCTATGAAATTCAAAGTAATCTATAAGCAACAAAAAGCAGACCAATGGCTGTCTAGAGACCAAAGGGATTGTACAAAAGGACTTAAGGAAACTTTTGGAGATTATAGGCATATTCATTACTTTGACTGTGGTGATGTTTTCATGGATGTATTATATACTATATACACATGGCAAAAGTATACTCTGAATGTTGTATGTACGTTATATCTCAATGAAATCAGTTTTAAAATAATTATAAGTAATATACACAAAACAAATATTTTAAATATTTTGTTTTAATCATGGCAAAAAGGCTTTTACTCTTTTTTTTGTTTGTTTTTGAGACAGAGCCTCAAGCTGTCGCCCTGGGTAGAGCGTGGCATCATAGCCCACAACAACCTCTAAATCCTGGGCTCAAGCGATTCTCCTGCCTCCGCCTCCCAAGTAGCTGGGGCTACAGGTGCCCGCCACAATGCTTGGCTATTTTTTTGGTTGTAGCCGTCATTGTTGTTTGGTGTGCCCAGGCTGGATTCAAACCCGCCAGCTCAGGTGTATGTGGCTGGCGCCTCAGCCACTTGAGTCATAGGCGCTGAACCTACAGTTTCATATTTTTAACAAACAACTTCAACACTGATTGAACTTTTCATTTGGAAGATTAAAAACATTATTCCTAATGTTAAGTGGTAGATTTACCAGTTTTTAGAAGTGGCATAATTTTTGTCAACAAAAATCACATATAGAAGAGAATGTTTCCAAACATCCATTTTTAAGAAGCTATCTCCACAGCATAAATTCCTCTCAAAATGCAGCTGTTTTTTCATTTGATGTTAAAATATCACACTCACCCTTAAAAGACTATGGCAGCCCCTTGGCTCGGCACCTGTGGCTCAACGGACTAAGGCACCAGCCATGTACACCTGAGCTGGCGGGCTCGAAGCCAGCCCGGGCCCGCCAAACAACAATGACGGCTGCAACCAAAAAATAGGGGGCGTTGTGGTGGGCGCCTGTAGTCCCAGCTACGTGGGAGGTGGAGGCAGGAGACTCACATGAGCCCAGGAGTGATGCCATAGCACTCTATCTGAGGTGACAGCTTGAGGCTCTGTCTCAAAAAAAAAAAGACTATGGCAGCCCCAAAAGTATCTCTACGGCAGAATATTACTAAAAACTACTTGTTAGCACAGAAAGGGTGAGAAAATTTGAAACCCTTGACCTTTTGATTTGTGTCGTTTGAGTCAGAGTCTCAACGACTCTGTCACCCTCAGTAGAGTGCTGTAACATCATAGGTCACAGCAACCTCAAACTCTTGGGCTCAAGAGATGCTCTTGCCTCAGCTTCCCAAGTAACTGGGACTACAGGTATGTCACAATGGCTGGCTAGTTTTATTTTTTATTTTTAGTAGAGACAGGGTTTCCCTCTTCTTCAGGCTTGTCTTGAACCCCTTAGCTCGAGTGATCTGCCCACCTCAGCTTCCCAGAATACTAGGATTATGGATGTGAGCTGTTGCCCATGGCCAACATTTGACATTCTGTAAAAGAACAATGTGCTACATTATTTAGCTTGCCCATTCTTTTAAATAATTTGCCACAAGACACCCAGTAAATTTCCTTCTTGTACAACACATTTTCAGAGGTCTCTCTGCACTCATGTAGTAAAAATTCAATACTGCAGTATATGTCAATATGCTGAAGGGTGTAAGTGACAGAGGGTGTGGTGTGAACCTTTTTATTCTTTGTTCATGATACATACATTGTATACAACTTATGATAGTACAACATCTGGAACTAAGGAGAGTACCACTGTCGATCCATATCTTAAGTACTGGTAGAGCCTAAATCTTATTTTTTAGATTAAAAATGAGAAAAAATTTTTTTCTTTTTTGTTTTTTGAGATAATAGTCTCACTCTGTTGTCCAGACTGGAGTAGCATGGTGTCAGCCTAGCTCACAGCAACCTCAAATTCCTGGGCTCAAGCAATTCTCCTGCCTCAGGAGGGTAGCGGGGACTTCACGTGCTCACCACAATGCCCAACTAATTTTTCTATTTTTAGTAGAGATGGGGTCTTACCCTCGCTCAGGCTGGACTTAAACTCCTGAGCTCAAGCGATCCTCCCATCTCAGGCTTCCAATAAGTTTTATTTATTTTTGAGACAGAGTCTCACTTTGTTGCCCTCGGTAGAGTATTGTAGTGTCATAGCTCACAGCAACCTCAAACTCTTAGGTTCAAGTAATTCTCTTGACTCAGCCTCCCGAGCATTTGGAACTATAGGCGCAAACCACAATACCAGGCTATTTTTAGAGACAAGGTCTCCTTCCGGCTCAGGATCATCTTAAACCTGTGACCTCAGGCAATCCACCCTCCTTGGCCTCCCAGAGTGCTAGGATTACAGGCATGAGCCTCCACGTCAGGCCTCAAGAAGTTTTAATAGTTTCTTCCTACATTCAAACAGGTTATCTTCAGAGACATAATTTGGAAAAAGCTGCTACTGAAAAGTTCTAAGTCATAGGATGATGGGTACAAACTAATACATTAGAAAAACGTGTCCTGGTCCAAATTTTAAAATGGATTGAGGGAGAATAGTTAGGGGGTTTCTTTAACAAGCTAAAAGAAAAGCAATTAGAGCCTCCCGAGGGGCATGACAATAAAATCATAATTCATTCATTCAGTGTTAGTTTATAATAGTTGCTATAAAAAAGACTTTTTCTGAGTCTTACAATTGAATCCTTGATGACATCTATTAGAACTAAAGGCATTACACAGTAAATATTTATTCTAGTATAAATAATAAGTACTGTAGGGCTAGGTACAGTGGCTCATGCCTATAATCCTAGCACTCTGGGAGGTAGAGGAGGGTGGCTTGCTTGAACTCACGGGTTTGAGACTAGCCTGAGCAACAGTGAAGCTACTAAAAATACAAAAAAATGAGGCAAGAGGATGGCTTAAGCCTAAGAGTCGGAGGTTGCTGTGAGCTATGATGACACCATGGCACTCTATCCAGGGCTATAGCTTGAGACTGCCTCAAAAAAAAAAAAGGTAAATAAATAAATAAAAATAAGAACTGCAAGTACTGTACTTAGCAATTTATTAATTAATAATTGATTTTTGAGGTACATACATTTGTTTATTAGACTTTTTAGAGCTGATTCACAATTTAAGATTTTATATCCCAAACATGGCCAATGTCAGAGAAAAGAAATGACTTTCAAGTTATAGACATTGCAAAAAACAGACAATGATTATGTGTATGCTGAAAATCTGGCTGGGTGCTTGCTGCTCAGTGGTTATGGCGCTGACCACATGCTCCAGAGCTGGTGGGTTCAAACCCGGCCTGGGCCTGCTAAACAAACAACAACAAAGATAGCTGGGCATTGTGGTGGGCGCCTGTAGCCCCAGCCACTAGGGAGGCTAAGGAAAGACAATCACTTGAGCCCAAGAGTTTGAGGTTGCTATGAACTATGACATCATAGCACTTTACTGAGGGTGACAAAGTGAAACTATGTCTCAATTAAAAAAATAAAAAAGAAATAAAAAAGAAAAGAAACTCTTTGGCAAAAAGCTTCTAGAGTGCAGGGGGCAAAGATGATGAATTCTCACCAACTGGAAGCTGACAATATAATAATAAACAATTATTTCTTCTGACTGACCAGGCTCCAATAGACTTTTATTATTCTCACACTACCTCAAACTGGTATACAGTAATTCAACTCTGACACCACCCACATGGTGTTAGCACAGATCCCACAGGTTAAAAGCAAAGTCCTTGACAAGACTGCCTCACTACAACAGCAGCTATAAGCCTTAGTGGAGAGGGTCCCTGAGACCCCACTCTTCTGACTGGCTAGCTATAAATTCAAGAGTTCCCACAGCCCCCTCTGGTTCAATAATTCACTAGAACAACTCATATAACTCAGGAAAACTCCATATTTATAGTTTTATTATAAAGAGCACACACAGTGAGGGTGAGGTCTGGCAAAAAGCAGAACTCCTATGCCCTCTTCTTGTAGAATCAGGGAGCGTCACTTCCTAACACTTAAAAGTGTTCGCCAACCAGGAAACTGCCCAACTTAGGTTGTCCAGAGTTTTTACTTTTATTATACAGTTTTTCTTGAGACAGAGCCTCAAGCTGTCACCCTGGGTAGAGTGCCGTGGCATCACAGCTCATAGCAACCTCCAACTCCTGGGCTCAAGTGAGTCTCTTGCCTCCGCCTCCCAAGTAGCTGTGACTATAGGTGCCCACCACAACTGACCTGGCTATTTTTGGGTTGCAGTCGTCATTGTTGTTCGGCAGGCCTGGGATGGAGTCAAACCTGCCAGCTCAGGTGTATGTGACTGGTGCCTTAGCTGCTTGAGCCACAGGCACCGAGCCAATATAACATATGTTGATTAAATGACTGAACAACTGAACTCAATCTCCCAGCCCCTATACTTTCCTTGGAGGATAGGCTACCCCACAGTTCCAACCTTCTAATAATCTGGTTGGTCTTTTTAGTGACTAGTCCCCCTCTTAAAACTATCTAGGGGCTCACCATGAGTCTCTTCATTAGGCAACCCGACAGTCTCAGCAAATTCCAGGGTTTTTAGAAGCTCTTGTGCCTGGAACTTACAACAAAGACCACAGAAATTCTTTATTATACCACAAATGCTAAGGCCTAACAAAACTTGTGCTATTTTTATTATATTTTTATTTCTTCAAGATTCACTTTCCGATAAAAAGGATAACATTGTTACTACATTTTTTTTTTTTTTTGCAGCCATCATTGTTGCTTGGCGGGCCTGGGCTAGACTCTCAGATATATGTGGCCAGTGCCCTAGCCACAGGTCCCGAGCCAAAATTGTTACTACTTTTAAGTCCGTGGCAGAATGAAATCAATAATTTGAATTGGTCTTACTTTGAAGGAGGGAAAAATAAGGCCAAGACATTAGAATATTAATATTTTGGAAAAAATACCTAAATGGATTGTTTTTTTATTTGTTTAGAGACAGGGTCTTGCTCTGGTGCTCAGGCTGGAGTACAGGGATACAAACATAGCTCACTGTAATCTCCAACTGTAATTATAGGCTCAAGTGAGTGTCCTTCCTCAGCTTCCTAAGTAGCTGGAATTACAGGTGTGTACCACCAGGATAGGCCTAAACTGATTCTTATTAATGACTTAAACTCACAATTCTAGCCCCAGAAAAATGACATCATTGAGAAGACTCCTTCCTTAAAGATAATGAGAAATAGTTCAAAAGGACAAAAAAATCTGACCAAAAATCCAGCAGCCCAACAAGCTGTCTTTTTCTACTTTCAGTAACCAATTTAGCAGCTAGAAGAGATAGTTTAAAGGCAGGTAACCATCCATTCCAGAGAAACAAGTCATAATAAGTCAACAAACTACACAAACCTGTGACCAGTCACAGTTGACCTTGAACTAGCTGCTTCTTTTACAGCTAGGAAAACATACACATATATAGCAAGTGCCTGTGCAAACACCATCCAGGTTAACAATGCCACCTTCCAACAGCCCTCTACTTAATCCTTCCCAATTAAAATCCCTCCCAGGCCAGATGAGGTGGCTCTGGTTTGCAATTTTAGCACCCTGGGAAGGTCAGGAGGATATAGCCTGAGCTCAGGAGTTTGAGACTAGCCTGAGCAAGGAGACTCTATTTCTACTAAAAATAGAAAACTAGCCAGGCATTGTGGCAGGCACCTGCAGTCCCAGCTACTTGGGAGGTTGAGGCAAAGGGATTGCCTGAGCCCAAGGGTTCTCAACCTTCCTAATGCCACAGCCCTTTAATACAGTTGGTTGAGAACCGCTGCTTTAGCCCAAATTCAGCATTATCCTAACTTTTAAGACAATCATTTCCTTTCAGCTTTACCAATTAAATATGCATCTCTAAACATTTGCGTTTAGGTTTTTTCTCTCATACAATTTTTAAAAGGTGTAATTCACACATAAAATTCATCCTTTTAAAGTGGTGGATTTCAGTATGTTCACACAGTTGGGCCACTATAACCACTATGTAATTCCAGAATACTTTTGTCACTCAAAAAAGAAACTGCTCTTGTGAGCAGTCACTCTCTCATGCCTCTCTACTCCAAACACCTGGCAACCACTAATTTACTTTGGGTCTCTACAAAATTGCCTATCTTGGACATTTCATACAAATGGAATTATTCAATACATGACCTTCTGGATTCCAGTTTGACTATTTTTGAACCTTATGTGACAAAATATCAAATTATTTTTGCAAAATGGTTTTAGTAATGTATTTATTTATATCTTTATTTGAGACAGAGTCACACTTTGCTCACAGCAACCTCAAACTCTTGGGCTTAAGTGATGCTCTTGCCTCAGTCTCCCAAGTAGCTGGGACTATAGGTGCCCACCACAATGCCTGGCTATTTTTACAGACAGGGTCTCGTTCTAGCTTAGAGTGGTCTTAAACACATGAGCTCAGGTGATCCGTCTGCCTCAGCCTCCCAGAGTGCTGGGATTACAGGTGTGAGCCACTGCGCTCAGCCCTGGTTTTACTAATTTATGAGCTGTGCTAAAGGGTTTCTACTGTTTCTCATACTTACCTAAATTTGGTTTTGTCTCTTTTTAAGCCATTATTGGTGGTCAGATATGGGATGTCTTTGTGATTTTATTTTGCATTTCCACAATTACTAATGAGATTAAAGTATGTTTCGATACACTTACTGGCCATTTGGATTTCTTCTTTGTGAAGTGCCTTTCCAAGTCTCCTGGTCACTTTAAAAACACACCATCTTTTTATTTTGATACAAAGGAGTTCCTTATATGTTTTGAATCAAAGCCCTTTGTCAGTTTTATGTGTGATCTCCCACTTTGTAGCCTGTCTTTTCACTCTTTTCATGGTGTCTTTTGATAACTAGAAATTCTTAATTTTAATGCTGTCAAGTTTATTAATCCTACATATTTGATGTAAAAAAAAAAAATTCCCTATCTTAAGGACATGGAGGCTCGGCGCCTGTGGCTCAACGGGCTAAGGCGCCAGCCATGTACACCTGAGCTGGCGGGTTCAAATCCAGCCCGGGCCTGCCAAATAACAATGACGGCTGCAACCAAAAAATGGCCGGGCGTTGTGGCAGGCGCCTGTAGTCCCAGCTACTTGGGAGGCCCAGGCAGGAGACTCGCTTGAGCTCAGGAATTGGAGGTTGCTGTGAGCTGTGATGCCATAGCACTCTATCCAGAGTGACAGCTTGAAGCTCTGTCTCAAAAAAAAAAAAAAAAAAAAAAAGGACATGGAGACATTCGACATTCTCCTGTATACTTTTGGAAAGTTTTACTGTTTTAACTTCCACATTAAATCTACCATTAACCTGCAACTGATTTTTGTAAAGAGCCAAGTTTTAAAATTTCTTCATAGGAACATCCAATCATTCCAGTACCACTTAATGAAAATACATTTTTGCTTATAGCTATAAGATGCCACCTTTGTCACAAATCAAGTGTCCTAATCTGTGAATATTTGTTACTAGGCTTTTTGTCCTTCTCCTAAATCTATACTTCCTATCAGTAATCCTTATTAATCATTCAAACGGGAAACCAGAAGACAATCCACACCCTGCTGATTTAACTTCCTACATTTTTCTCATATTCATGTATTTTCCCCATTTTGAACATTCCCCTAACATCTCTCTCTTTTCTTTTTTTTTTTTTGAGACACAGTCTCATTCTGTTGCCCTGGGTAGAGAGCCATGGTGTCACCATAGCTCAAAACAACCTCAGTGTCCTGGGTTCAAGGGCTCAAGTGATCCTCTTGCCTCAGCCTCCCAAGTAGCACACCTCCTAGGTGTGCATCATGACACCCAGCTAGCTTTTCTATTTTTAGTACAGACAGGGTCTAACTCTTGCTCAGGCTGGTCTCAAACTCCTGAGCTCAAGCAATCCACCTGCCTTGCCCTTCCCAGAGTGCTAGGATTAACAGGCATTAGTCACCACACCCAGCCCTACCTACTCTTTCTTATAGCAAAACTCCTTGAACAAACTGTTTATAATACTATCTCATTTTCTTTATCCCTTTCTTTCTTGACTCTCCAATTAGGTTTTTCCTTTACCATGCCATCAAAACAGCTAATCAGGATCAACACTAACAAACGCATTGCTTTGCCCCACTGGCAACTCTCAGACCTCATCTCCTTGATCTGTTTAGAACATTTGGCTCAGGTGATCTCTCTCTATTCCTTGAAATACTCTTTTCATGTGTCTACCAGGACACCACACTTTCTCATCACACCTCTTTACTTTTTGGTCTCTCTTCATTCCCCTGACCTCTAAAAAGTGGAATGTCCCATGGCCCATTCCTCATACCTTTAGTCTTTTCTGTCTATGCTCAGGCCTTAGGTGGTCACGTCCAGAAATACAGCTTTAAAATCTTTTTATATGCTGAAAATCCAACATTTATATCTGCAGCTCTCCTTTTTCCTTGAAACCAACACAAAAATATCAACTTACACAGATGTCTAGAAAACTTGTCAGTATAGTTTTTGTTTGTTTGTTTTTGAGACAGAGTCTCAAGCTGTCACGCTGAGTAGAGTGCTGGGGCATCACAGCTCATAGCAACCTCCAACTCTTGGGCTTAAGCGATTCTCTTGCCTCAGCCTTCCAAGTAGCTGGGACTACAGGCACCCGCCACAAAAACGGGCTATTTTTTCATTGTAGTTGTCATTGTTGTCTGGTGGGCCCGGGCCGGATTTGAACCCACCAGCTCTGGTATATATGGCTGGTGCCTTAGCCACTTGAGTTACCTCCTGTCAGTATAGTTATATAAGAGTCCAAAGGATTGGATGTCTTAGGATCAAATTACTATTTTCCAGGAGTGGGGTTTCTAGATGACACAAGCTAGAAAGATTGGAAGTAGTACTTAGAAGCAGGAAGAAGGGAACCGAATTGTGGTGACACAGTCTACAATATAGATCCAGGGCATAAGTGATTACAGGTAGGGTGGAGGATAAGTTCACCAGAAGACAGGATTCAAAGACCAGAAAGTCCTAAGAACTGGGAAGACTGGTTTATGATTACACTGAAACCATCAAGAATAATACTGCAGTAGAACTGAAGAGAGTAACAGGACTCAAGAACTCAGTTTTCTGGCTTGGCACCCATAGCACTGTGGTTACGGCGCCAGTCACACACACCAAAGTTGGTGGGTTCGAACCCGGCCCGGGACAGCTAACTAACAATGACAACTGCAACCAAAAATAGCTGGGTGTTGTGGCAGGCACCTGTAGTCCCAGCTACTCAGGAGACTGAGGCAAGAGAATTGCTTGAGCCCAAGAATTGGAGGTTGCTGTGAGCTGTGACAGCATGGCAGTCTACCGAGGGCAACATAGTGAGACTCTGTCTCAAAGAAAAAAAACCCCTCAGTTTTCTACAACTGCAGCAAGTGGAGATTTTTACAGTTGCAATGATGGGTATTTATAGTATAACATTCAAAGTGTGAAGAGATTAGGGAGATGAGAAGGAGAATAATGAGAAAACAAAGAGGATACCTACTCTTACTCAAAGACTCAGTACTATGAGGTTGTGGGAAAGAAAAGAGCTATCACTGGAGCAAGCTGCAGGACGATCAGTGTCCTAACCTTCTCTCCTTCCCCTATGTTCACACTGCAAGAAGAAGGAGGGAATGTCACAGAACAGGTGCATATAGGAGATTCTGGTGATGATGGACTATTAATTCTAAAAAGTACACTGGAATCAAGAGTCAGGGTACAGACTGGATGCAGTGGCTCATGCACTCTGGGAGGCTGAGGCAGGGGGACTGCTTGAGCTCAGGAGTTTGTGATTAGCTCGAGCAAGAGCAATACCCCATCTCTACTAAGAAGAACATAGAAAAATTAAACAAGTGTTGTGGCAGGTGCCTGTAGTCCCAGCTGCTTGGGAGGCTGCGGCAAGAGGATCACTTGAACCCAAGAGTTTGACCCAAGAGGATCACTTGAACCCATGAGTTTGAGGTTGTTGTGAGCTATTATGCCACAGCACTCTCAAATGAGTGGGACTCAATCTCAAAAACCAACAAACAAAAAAAATCAGAAAAAAAAAAGAGTGCAGTTGATTGAGGGATGTGGGTGAATGACATAAACAGGAATAATAAAACTAGGCCAAGTGGATTTATAGTCGATAGAGGTTAAGGAGGTTGTAAACATTAAAAGGTAAAGAGGGGAGAATTACTGAGTGTAAGGGAAGCAGCCAGCCATCGTGAGACCTGCCACCCTTCTTTGGGATTGTCCACTTAGTGCCCTGTGTCTGGAACATTCCCTTATAAGAAAGCTGTGTGCCAAGCTATCACTTGGCCACAGATTCTTCTTCCTTATTAGGAGAAACTTTTCCCTTGTTCTTGGTATGCACTGAACTTCCTTGTATTGCTTAAGTGTATGTGTCATATGGCACCTGGCCAGCCCCACTAGTGTATCTTCCCATCACAGGATGGGAACAGTATCTTTGGCTGCAGCATAAGAAGTATGTGCAGTTCATCACTGTAGGCCTGCTATCAGAGGGACCCAATGACCCTGCAAGACTGGTGTACACTAGACACTGACCTTGCTGTGTCTCTTCCTCTTCCTGTGAGCTAAGTGTCTTGGACATTGCGTCCTCCTTAGACACTCCAAACCCACAGAAGATGCAGTGAACTAAGGTCTGTGGGCTCTTCCTGCTGGGTAGCACTGTTATGGTCTCTGATATCCTCCACACAGTGGGAATTCTCACCAGGGTTTGGCAGCTGGATCCTCCTACTCAACATAGAGACTTGAGCTTGACTTTGAAGGATAGGGACTGAAGACTTACGGCACAAATTTTTTGGGGGGTTACTTTTCTTTTTTGTAGAGATGGGGTCTCACTATATTGTCCAGGCTGATCTTGAACACCTGGGTTCAAGTGATCTATTCACCTTGGCCTCCCAAAGTGCTGAAATTACAAGTGTTGAGGCAGCATACTGGCCTTATGGCACACTCTTACTTGCAATATACTAGTTTAAAATCAGCTAGATGACAGGTTACAAACATCATTAAAACATGCATGCCCTTTGACCTCTTGATCCTATTCCTAAAAATTTATATAGTATATTCAAATATTCAGCAATACCAAGCTTACATATAAATGCCAAACTCATTGTACATAGTTACAAAAAGAATATGAAGCAGTAGTGACTATCACAGCCAAAAAGTAAAAAAAATCTAAATGTCTGCAATGGTTAGCAATTTAATGCGGCTTAGCTTTAAATTCATTTTTTAATATCTGTTATAAAGGAGAGAATTCCTGGCTGGGCACAGTGGCTCACACTGTAATCTCAGCACTCTGGGAGGCCAAGGCAGGAAGATCCCTTGAGCTCAAGAGTTTAAGACCAGCCTGAGCAAGAGCAAGAACTAGCCAGGAATCATGGCCTGTAGTCCCACCTACTGAAGGGACTGGGGCAAGAGGATCACTTGAACCCAGGCATTAAAGACCACCCTGTGCAAGACCAAGACCTGCCTCTACAAAAAGTAGAAAAGTTAATCAGTGTGGTAGTGCATACCTGTAGTCCTAATAGCTTGTGCTCAGGAATGTGAGGTTGTAGTGAGCTATGATGACATCACTACACTCTAGCGTGGGTGATAAGAGTGAGACTCTTATATCAACAAAACAAAACAAAACAAAATAAAACATTCATTATCAATGACATTATTCTCCTCAGGTATAACTCTAACAAAGTATCTACAAAATATATATGAGGAAAATTATAACATTTTGATGAAAGATATCAAAGGAGAACTAAATAAATGGAGAGATACCCTATTTTGCTGTGTATAATATGCCCTTCTGTATCCTCCCCCATCCCTGTTTCTGGCCCAAAAATTCAGGGAAAAAAAAAATATCTTTTTTTTTTTTTTTTTTTTTTTGAGACAGAGCCTCAAGCTGTCACCTTGGATAGAGTACCGTGGCATTATAGCTCACGGCAACCTCCAATTCCTGGGCTCAAGCGAGTCTCCTGCCTACGCCTCCCAAGTAGCTGGGACTACAGGTGCCCGTCACAATGCCTGGCCATTTTTTAGTTGCAGCTGTCATTGTTGCCGAGTCAATAGTTGTTTTTTAAAAAAGATTAACAAAATTGATAAACATTTGGCCAACCTACCCAGAAATAGAAAAGTAAAATCTCTAATATCATCTATCAGAAACGATAAAGGAGAAATAACAACAGATACTTCAGAAATTCAAAAAAATCCTCAATGATTACCATAAAAATCTCTATTCCCAGAAATATGAAAATCTGAAGAATATGGACCAATACCTGAAGCATGCCACCTTCCTAGACTCAACCAGAAAGAATTAGAAACCTTGAATAGACTTATATCAACCACTGAAATAGCATCAACAATACAAAATCTCCCTAAAAAGAAAAGTCCAGGACCAGATGGCTTCACATCTGAATGCTATCAAACCTTTCAAGAGGAACTAGTACCTATATTATACAATGTTTTCCAAAGCATAGAAAAAGAAGGAATACTTCCCAACACATTCTATGAAGCAAATATCACCCTGATACCCAAACCAGGAAAGGATCCAACAAAGAAAGAAAATTATAGACCAA
>CAUYON010013649.1:0-16174 GCA_963573935.1 Arctocebus calabarensis
TAGTTAGACAGAATGAGCAGTGTTTGATAGCACAGTGGAGCAACTACAGTCAATAACAAGTTACGGAACATTTGAATTCTTATTTTAGACCTATACCTGATCAGATAGTTATGGCATAACTTAAAATAACTAAGAGAGTGGAACTAGGAATGTTCCTAACACAAAGAAATGATAAATGCTTGAGGTGATATATACCCCAGTTACCCTGATCTGGTTAATACACACTGGATGCCTATATCAAAGCATCACAGGTACCTTATAAATATAAATATCTAATTGGTGGGGCCACGCCTATGGTGCATCTTAGAGGGGTACAGGCAGAACTTACTAAATGCAGAATAAAAATGTCTTCATACAATAACTAAGAAAATGCTATGAGGGCTATGTTGAGTAGTTTGATGAAAACATTTCAGATTGTATATGAAACCAGCACATTGTGCTCCTTGATTGCACTAGTGTACACAGCTATGATTTAACAATAATAATAAAAAAAGAGGCTTAGGGAGGCAATGAGAAAACACACCCAATTGACACCTGACTCCATAGAGGGTCAGATTATTTTAAAAGACAAATTTATCACTCAAGCAGCTCCAGACATTCCAAGAAAACTCCAGAAATTGGCTCTAGGCCCAGACCATAACCTGGCGAATCTTCTTAAAACAGCCACTATGGTCTTTTATAACCAAGACCTGGAGAGAAAGGAGGAAAAAGAAAGAAAGGAACAGAAAAGAATGACAGCTCTAGTAATGGCACCCCAACAAACGAGCAACTTTCAGGGGCAGAGGGAAACCAGAGGAGCTAAAAACAAGTGCTTCCAATGTGGTCAGACTGGCCACTTTAGAGAAGACTGCCTCCAGCAGCACCACTGGCTGGGCAAGCCACCTGGCCCCTGTCCAGAATACAAGGGCCCCTGTCCAGAATGACCACTGGAGGGTGGCCTGTCCCCTGAGGCAAAGGTCTCCTGAGACAGTGACCCCATCGGAGCCCAAACTGGACTGAGGGTGCCTGGGACAAATTCTCATGGCTCCAGCTTGTGTCATCACTCCTCAAGAACCACAGGTTTGCCTCATAGTGGAGCGCCAGGAGAGAAAATTTCTTTTGGATACTGGCGCAACTTTTTCTGTACTTCTAACTCTGGTCTTTTATCTCCCAAATCCATAACTATACTTAAACCTTAACTGCCCCCTTCTATCATCAGGGGGTGTCTGGAAAGCCGGTTACCAAATTTTTCTCCCAGCCTTTAAGCTGCAATTGGGATGACTTGCTGTTCTCTCATGCCTCCCTAATCATGCCTGAAAGTCCTGCTCCCCTTTTGGGGAGGGACATACTAACTAAAATAGGAACTTTTCCCTCCTTGAGATCTAGTTATGATCAAAACTCTCCCCTCTAATTCACCTTCCCTAACCCCAACTTGGGAAGTCCCCTTTCCTGTTATCTTGTCTTCTTCTACAGCTGTTAAAGTTATAGGAGTTGATTCCTGTGTACATCATTCACGAGTAAAATCCTGGAACCCTCCAGCTTCTACGGAAGCAGACAACGAAGACAGCCAACCACAGACCACCTACACTTAAATGTCATCAAGTCACAAGCAATAATGATGGTTCCAGTACATGAACCCCTGTATCACTCTCCCTCCAGAGAAACCCTAACTGCCCCCTTCTATCATCGCCCGATTCAGCAGGAAGCAGTTACATCGAGTCTTCGCCCTTTTTCTCTAACAGCAGTTAGAGTTTCTACTCAGAGAGGGAGAATTGATGCAGGACATTTGGCGCCCTAGCCAGCTCAGTGGATCTGGTGGACCTGCCGCCTCCTCCTTGGTGGTATTGGTGCTGTGGCAGCCAGCTGAAGAACCAGCAGGCTTGATGACAGGCAAGGAGGGGGACCTCCAACCCCCATCGGAGGCTCCAATAGCCGAAAAGTCCAGACAACTGCCGAGGAGACACCTGTGCCTTGGTGTCTCCTTCACTTTACAGTTAGGACTAAATGTGGAACCCCCATTTCCTATGCCTAGGTCAATTTCATATGAATTTCCTAGTCCTCAATTTCATGAATGGACTGTGTCCATTCATTGATGCCTTCATTCACCTTGCCCCCTGTGGAAGTCACTGTGTTCATTTGTTTCCTGGCCAAAGAACCCATACACCTATATATACCCCGAGACTAAAAGCCTAAAGGGGCAGATGGGGAAATACCGGGAGAGAAATGGAGAGAGCTTTTCTCTCCCCACTTGAGTTCTCTCTCTCTCTACCAGGAGCTTTAGTGTTTTCTGTATTCTTTTCTGTAAATAAATTCTGTCTTACCACTGGAAAAAAAAAAAAAAAAAAGAAAGAAAATGCCACGAAGGCTATGTTAAACAGTTTGATGAAAACATTTCAGATTGTATATGAAACCAGCACATTGTACCCCTTGATTGCACTAATGTATGCAGCTGTAATTTAATAAAAAAAAGAAAAATATTTAATTAACATTTTTTTAAGCTTAGAACATTTAAGTATGCTTATCAATAGAATACTCAGTCACACTAACAAAATACTACTGATTTTATCATAGACTTCAGGATTTTGAAAGAACAAGATTTGAATTTCGCTCTGTTACATAACAGCTGTGTGATCTCAAACAAGTTCCTCAACCTTGCTGAGCTTAGGTTTCTAAGCTGTAAAATAGAGACATAACATATCCCATGCCAGGTTGTTTTGAAGATGATGTATGTAAAACTCCTAGCACATGGTAGATAATATTTTTTTCAGAAAGAAGTTTTGGGGTCTTGAGCCCCAGAAACTATTAAAATGAGCATATGTACAACCCGTTGCAAAAGCTGGTAAAGTCTACCTAAGCACTTCTTAAAGTTTAAGCAGACATTGGTACTATGCCGATTATTTTCCTATAGAAAACATATGGCATATCTTATTAGCCAGAAACTTTTGCCTGACGTGATTTTTTGAGACAGAGGTTAAATTGGGCCAATTCCTGAAGAAGCTGAACGGTATTTTCTTACCAGGAGTAAGGCGCCCTGCAGAGATAGAAGCAATCAGAAGGCCGGAGCTCTGACTATCATGTTGAAATGGTTTTGGTGTGACCTGGGAAACTTAAAAAGAACAGAGTGTCAATTGTTTTAAAATTTGAACTCAGATTGCTCAATTTTCTAACATATTTTCTTTCCTTGTTCAGAGATAATTCTAGAGATGATTAAAATAAACTAGTCACGCCAATAGGCTTGAACGACAGGAGGAAAGCAGTGGCCCTGGAGAGAGTCTTCACTTTATTTAACTGGTAAATCTCAATGGAGGAAACCCTGCAAAGACAACTGAAAACCACCTTTGTAATCCTTTGATTGGGTCCACCCATTTCATGAGGCTTCTGGGCAGCCAATACCAAGGAGCTTTATTTCACCGAGCAGGAAAATGAGCCATAAGCGGCCACTCCTTGATTCCTTCCCAAAGATGAGTTTCCCTAAGAGCCTCCGAGATGCGTCACTTTGCCTTGGCTCATCCTCTGGGATTTGATTAGCAGGCACTTTGTAACCAGGGGTGAGTGTCACAAATGGCTTCTCTCTGCTGCTCTCACGCTGGCAAAACCCCCGGCCAGCCCTGCCAAGCTGCCGAGACGCCTCAGCACTGACTTGCTTCTGGCCTGAACCCAGAAGAGTCGGGTGAGGCCTCGCCCCACCCCGCCTCCTGAGAATTAAAAGCTTCCAGAGGTGACATTAAAGACACAGTTCTCCCAGCTGACGAGGGACATTCGAAAGATGGCTCTGAGCTCTGCTTCTCTGAGAGAACCATGGCCCTGTCTGTGTGGTCATTTCGTTCCCGTGCTCACATTCTTTTGTTTTTTAATTGGTTTTGGGACCATGGAGAAATCACAACACAAAGTGTTCTTCACTGTTACTGAGATATCACAGGCTTGTATAATGAACAATGTGGCTCATGTCACTCTCTTTGAGAAACAGATCATCCATTTCCAACAAAAAGGTTCCTATGGGTCTCTGGGACAGTTTTTAAAAGGCTGTTCAGTACAGGCACTGGTTTGATTGAAAGGCAGTTTTCTAAGAACAGTGGGTAGGAGATCTTAGAGGATGAGAAACATCAGAAAAGGCTCAGTGGCTAGAGTGCTGGCCACACACACCAGGGCTAGTGGGTTCAAACCCCGCCTGGGCCTGCTAAGCAACAATGACAACTGCAACAAAAAATAGCTGGGCGTTGTGGTGGGTGCCTATTGTCCCAGCTACTTGGGAGGCTGAGGCAAGAGAATCACTTAAGCCCAAGAGTTTTAGGTTGCTTGAGCTGTGATGCCACGGCATTCTGCTGAGGATGACATAGTGAGACTCTATCTCAGAAAAGAAAAAAAAAAAGAAAAACATCAGAAAAGCCAAAAGTTCTTTCCTATGTTTTTATTCTGCCTCTCTACAGCAGAGGGGATTGTGGCAAATCGTGAATTCTTCTGGGCTCCTTCGTGCTTCAATGGGTTTCTTTTGTTCCTGGGTACATGGAGCCATCAAACTCTGTGCCTCATAATGGCCAAAGCTCAAGTTCACTCATCTGTTCATGAATTAATATTTTGTAGGCCAGCGATCATTCTTAGGGAGCTCACGCAGGACACCACGTCTATATTATTTTTAAATTTTAAGAATAAAAATATTATATTAAAACACAACATAACCTTCAATTTGGAAAAATCATGGGCTTATAGAATGTGTTGCTGTAATATTTTTGCTTTACTTTTATTATTTTATTTTAAAATTAGCACTTTCAACTTAAAGGTAACATACAATGCTGTTGGCTTTTATTCTAGTTAGTGTAATTCTGTTGTAGAAATGACAGGTAATAATTTGGCAATGAAACTTCATTCCGTTATGAATTTACAAGATAAAAAAGTAATTTTCACGTGTTTCTAGGGCTTTATTAGCCCAAGAAGAGCAGCAGTTCTCAATCTGTGGGTCAAGACCCCTTTTTTCCATTTGTTACAACGCAGCAATTAGGAAGGTTGGGAACCATTGTTTATTTTTTTGTTTGTTTGCTTTGTTTTTTTGTAGAGACAGAATCGCCCTCACTATATCGCCCTCAGTAGAGTGCTGTGGCATCACAGCTCACAGCAACCTCCAACTCCTGGGCTTAGGCAATTCTCTTGCCTCAGCCTCCCAGTAGCTGGGACTACAGGCACCCACCACAACGCCTAGCTATTTTTTGTTGCAGTTTGGCTGGGGCCGGGCCTCAACCCACTACCCTGAGTATATGGGGCCGGTGTCCTACCTACTGAGCTACAGGTGCCGCCCAAGAACCACTGCTTTTGAGTCTATTTGTTATCATAGTTTCAAATCAACCAGTTACATTAATTTAGAATAAAGTCACTTGAAAGAGGCACTTAATTATCACTGGATAATTATAACTGGATTATTTCACAAAGGATCATGTATCAGAATAAGACAATTTATAAACAAAACTGTCAGAGAAAGAATCAAAACAATGACAAAATGTTTAAGCATAGGGCTAAAATGAGGTTCTAAAGATCATATCCCTCATGGCACACTGCCACCAAGAGGCTAGTTCACTTCTTCAAAATCACTCCTAACATTTTCCATTACAAAAGTAATAATTGTAATAGAGAAAAATATTTAAGAGGAAAAAGAAAAAAAATCTATCTAATGTGCTATGGTTCTGCCTGTGGTTCTAGCTGTGGTTCTGCCTGTGGTTCCGCCTGTGGTTCCGCATGTGGTTCTGGCTGTAATTGGCTGTGGTTCCAGCTATGGCTCTGGCTGTAATTGGCTGTGGTTCCAGCTATGGCTCTGGCTGTGGTTCTGCCTGTGGTTCTGGCTGTGGGTCTGCCTGTGGTTCCGCCTGTGGTTCTGCATGTGGTTCTGGCTGTGATTGGCTGTGGTTCCAGCTATGGTTCTGCCTGTGGTTCTGGCTGTGGTTCTGCCTGTGGTTCCACCTGTGGTTCTGCATGTGGTTCTGGCTGTGACTGGCTGTGGTTCCAGCTATGGTTCTGCCTGTGGTTCTGGCTGTGGTTCTGGCTGTGGTTCTGCCTGTGGTTCCACCTGTGGTTCTGGCTGTGACTGGCTGTGGTTCCAGCTATGGTTCTGCCTGTGGTTCTGGCTGTGGTTCTGCCCATGGTTCCACCTGTGGTTCTGCATGTGGTTCTGGCTGTGATTGGGTGTGGTTCCAGCTATGGTTCTGGCTGTGGTTCTGCCCATGGTTCCGCCTGTGGTTCTGCATGTGGTTCTGGCTGTGGTTCCACCTGTGGTTCCACCAGTGGTTCTGCATGAGGTTCTGCCTGTGGTTCCGCCTGTAGTTCCTCCTGTGGTTCTGCATGTGGTTCTGCCTGTGGTTCTGCCTGTGGTTCCGCCCGTGGTTCTGCCTGTGGTTCTGCCTGTGGTTCCACCTGTGGTTCCACCAGTGGTTCTGCATGTGGTTCTGCCTGTGGTTCCGCCGGTGGTTCTGCCTGTGGTTCCGCCTGTAGTTCTGCCTGTGGTTCTGCATGTGGTTCTGCCTGTGGTTCCGCCTGTGGTTCCACCAGTGGTTCTGCATGTGGTTCCGCCTGTGGTTCCACCCGTGGTTCTGCCTGTGGTTCCGCCCGTGGTTCCGCCTGTGGTTCCACCAGTGGTTCTGCATGTGGTTCCGCCTGTGGTTCCACCCGTGGTTCTGCCTGTGGTTCCGCCTGTGGTTCCGCCTGTGGTTCTGCATGTGGTTCCACCTGTGGTTCCACCAGTGGTTCTGCATGTGGTTCTGCCTGTGGTTCCGCCTGTGGTTCCGCCTGTGGTTCCACCAGTGGTTCTGCATGTGGTTCTGCCTGTGGTTCCACCTGTGGTTCTGCCTGTGGTTCTGCCGGTGGTTCTGCATGTGGTTCTGGCGTTGGCTCTGGCTCCTGCCTACACTGCTCCTGCCCATTTCACCAGCCTTTCCACCGATCTTCAGCTATCTCTCCAGTAATTCCTTTCTGTTTGCAATAACTGGGTCTGAAGATTTTGCTTATAACTACCCACCCGACTAGGAAAAACTGCAATTGTTGGTGGTGGGTGAGGAGGTGGGGAGATGTGTGTAGGACAAATAATGACTTCCAGGAGATGTCCTAATCCCTATAGATAGGCAATAGATCACTGTGAAAGTGTGAAATATATATTTGATCTCCAGCCTGGCAAATAACTCCTAAGATCCTTGGAATCTCCTGAGTGACAAGTGTCTTTTGGTACACTAATGAGTTGGCTGGCGGCTGGCAACCCCTACATGGCTTCAGGGGGCTGCTACTAGAAAAGGCCAGGCAGGATTCCAGGGGTAGGACTTTGCATCCTGTCCCCTGCTCACCCCCTTCAGAAGAGGGGCTGAAGGTTAAGGTGACCACCAGTGGTCTATGATGTAAACAATCATGGCTATGTGATGACGTCTCCATAAGAACCCAAAAGATGGGCTAGGAGAGGTGCCAGGTAGCTGCTCCGCAGGAGGCTTTCGGAGGTGGCGTGCATGGGGAGGAGTGGGCTCCGTGCCCCTCCCTCACCTCGAGCTGTGCATCTCTCCACCTGGTCCTTGGCAGCATCCTGCATAATGAAGAGGTCAGCGTGTTTACCCGAGGTTTGTGAGCTGTTCTAGCAAGTCAACTGAACTCGCGCAAAGGTAGTGGAAGCCGCAGTGTATAGCTGATTGGACAGCAGTAGAGAGGGCACCTGTTCCTCCAGGTTGGCGTCCGATGCAAGAAGTGGTCCTGTGGGGCTGAGCCCTCCACGTGTGGGATCTGAGACTAGGTCCAGGTAGGCTAGTGGTTCTCACCCTTCCTAATGCCACAACCCTGTAATACAGTCCTTCGTGTTGTGGGGACCACCAACCACAAAATTATTTTCGTTGCTACTTCATAACTAATTTCGCTACTGTTATGAATCGTAATGTAAATATCTGATATGCAGGAGACCCCAAAGGGGTTGCAACCCACAGGTTAAGAACTGCTGAGTAGGCAGTATCAGAACTGAATGGAAATAGAGGACGCCCGGCCAGCAGCGTCCACCGAGGAACCCACCAGAGACGAGCAGAATTAGAGGACGCCCGGCCAGCAGTGTCCACCGAGGAACCCACCAGAGACGAGCAGAATTACAGGGCGCCCGGCCAGTAGCGGCCACCGAGGAACCCACCAGAGATGAGCAGAATTAGAGGACACCCGGCCAGCAGTGTCCACCGAGGAATCCACCAGAGAACCTGCTGCTGGTGGGGAGAAATCCCCCATGCACGTTTTGGTGACCAGAGGTCACAGAAAGGATCTGTGTTGTAAAAATACTGTCTACATATGTATAGTGGCCCAAATACTGTCCAGTAAGAGAAACCGCATTTGCTGTTTCTACTCAGTCATCTTACACAGTAGAAGGTACTTGAGGCGGAGCGATCATGCCGGATTTGACAGGGATTCTGTAAAAGAGTCTTTGTAAGAAAGAGGCAGGGTCGTCGCCTTTCTGGCTGAGCTGAGAAGTGCACGCAGCCTCCAGGACCTGGACAGGCGGGGAGCACACCTTGAGTTTGCCCCAGTGACACCGATTTGGGGTCTCTGTTGTTTGAAGCTACCTCGTGTGTGATAATTTGTTACAGCAGCAATAGGAAACAAATACAGGAGATCATTATTTTCACATGGGAAAGCATGGTCTTTATTATTCTGTATTTTTTTCCTTCGTCTTCTTTTTTAATTAAATCATGATTGTGTACATAAATGTAGTTATGAGGTACAATGTGCTGGTTTTATATACAATTTGAAATATTTTCATTGAACTAGTTGACATAGCTTTCATGGCATTTTCTTCGTTATTGTGTGGAGACATTTATATTCTCCATTTATAAGTTTCACCCGTGCCCTTCTGAGATGCACCGTGTGGACCCACCAAATACTCTCCCTCCGCCCATCCTTATCTCCCCTCCTAGACTGTGAACCTCAGCAACACTCTCCTCTGAGCTGCTTGTTACACTACAGGAATCTGGAGGTGCATTAGGACAGGGCAAGAAGAAGATTAAATAAACCCAAGAATAGAGTCTGAAACAATCAGTATTTCAAGAGATGCCGCTGCCCATCTGTGTTACTAACACAGGTTAGTAGCCAAGGATTACAAATTTATAATCCATCTCTATGTGGGGGAATTGCAAATTCCTAACACAGATACTGGGACATTTGGAAAATACATTCTGTGTGTCCTTGACTAATCTGCATTGTATTTAATATCACCTATACTTAGTTCCATCAGCATAATATTTGTTTTCTTTCTCTTTTAGTCATTAAAAGTCCTGAAAAATTAATGACAGCCTTCAAGGAATTGTTGGTAACATTTTGTGAGAACAAAGTAAAACAGTGTTTAATATCTTGCTCATACTTGCCTTCCTCTGGAAAACTGTCAAAAAAGAAGGACGAGGATTTCTCTGGGAAACTTTTCTCCTGCAAGCAGCAATTCAAGCAAGCTAACTAGTCACCATGAATCGTCACCACCCTTCCCTCAGGCCTCCAACTTGTCATTAAAGGGTGATAGAACCTGCCACTTTTCTTCATTACAAGGGGTCTGGAAAACACTCTGGCCTAGTAGTGCTGGTTTTTATATCAGTTGTAGCAAATTTAGAGAACTGACTTATGCACTGTCTTTGTTGATTTTCTATAAGGACAAATTATCTTTTCCCCTTTGGGACTTTTTCTGCTCTGCTGGAAGACCCTGCAGGGGCCATCCAGACTGGTGGGCTAGAAGCTGCAGTCTGAGCAGCTCTCAGAATCTCGGCTAAAACCTCCCATCAGAGGAAGGGCAGGGGCCAGACCCGTGGTTCTCCACCTTGCTAATGCCGCAATGTATTTTCATTATTAAAGAGAGGTTGCGACCCACCAGTTGAGAACCCCTGATCTAGACAGAAGAGCGTCATGTGTGATGTGACAGCTGACCCTACGTTGCCGTTTGTCACGCATCCCCCATAAAGGGCGTGTCTGACCACTAGCGCTGTGGCCTCATCCTCCCTGAAGAGCCATCACAGGCCTGACACGAGGCTCGGAATGTGCACTTGGAGTGAGTGCTGGGCCAGGTCCCTGTTCCCACCTGCACTTTGCACCCTCCTTACGTGTCCTGTCCCAAGGCTCCCAGGGTCCACGGTCCCATTCTCCCCACCTTCCCCAACTGGCCTCCTCATGCTGTCCCCGCCAAAGTGGAAACAGCGCGTGTGCGGCTCTTTCCTGTGTTTGCATCTTCACAACAAACAGCGCCGTAGGAGTGGAGCTCTGTCAGCGTGATCGCTCCAGCAGCGAAGGTGCAGGGAGGATGTGTTGAGGGTGGGGCTCCTACGCCTCCCAGGAAGGAGACTCGCAGAGCTGTGAGTAACGCGGGCGCTGGGACCCCATGACCCGAGTCAGGCCTGCTTCTACCCTTTACCAGCCTTGCGATGCTGAGCAAGAGGCTCGGGCCTCATCGCCACCTTCTGCTCCACAGAATAACACCGACACTCCTTTTCTAGGGCACAGTCATAAATTGACGACAATTCACATGTGAAAGGCTCATCACAGGGCCCAAGACCTGGTAAGCATCAACAACTGTTAGCTGTTATTATTCATTCTCCTGAAATCACCCTGGCATTTAGTCACTTAACTGGCCTCTTGCTATAAAATGGGTCTCTAACCTGGAGAAACTTGCCCTGTCTGTTGGTGAAAGCCTAATACTCTGGGGAATTGGTTTTCTTTTTCTTTTTTATCATAAGGCCTCGTACAGAGGTTAAGACGACTCCATCTTAGCTGCTGATCTGCTGATTAACCCTGGCTTCGGAAAGGTTCTAGATTTCTACTTCACCTACTACAGTAAGTCTTGCCTGTGCGAAGGTCAAAGCGATCTTGAGCAAACGTCCTGCCCTGGGACAGTCAGTCAGCACTCTCACCCTGCCCTGAGGGGTCCAGCTCAATGGTCCTCACAGTCCTTCCCTGTATCCACCCTGGGTCTGAGGGGTCGTGGTGCAGCCCACCGATCCATCTCACAGCAGCCCAGAACGTGGCTTCTATCTTTACGTCCCTATTAAATGCTTCTTCTGAGAAACTGGATGTGTCAGCCTCCCTCCCCAGACTCTGGGGATAAACTTGCACAGACTTGCCCATCCAGGAGTGCTTTGCTTTTCTGTTATCACCTACATACTCTAAGGGAGGAAAAGAGAGTAAGTCTAAGTCTAATCCTCACTACAAATGAGCTCGTTTTTGAGACAGTGACTCACTGTGTTGTCCCAGGCTCCAGTGCCATGGTGCCGCCACAGCTCACAGCAACCTCAGACTCCTGAGATCAGATGATCCTCCTGCCTCAGCCTCCCAAGTCGCTGGGATTACAGGTGGACGTCATCACACCTGGCCAGTTGTTCCATTTTTAATAGAGATGGGGTCTCACTATTACCTGGGCTGTGTTTCTTCATAAATAAACTTAATTATTGGGAAAGTTTGACTGCCTCATTATCAACCAAGGTCATGAGTGACAGCATTACAGAAGCTACATCCTTTTACTCTTTCAGTTGTGAGGCTGAGAAGTTTGATTCTTACGGCTTTCACTTCTATCTTTACGTAATCAGCACACTTCATTTTTACTGTCTGTCTTCTCTGCAATGAAAGTTCTCAAAGGCAGGGGCCTTTTGGCTTCTTATACAATCCTTGAAAAAGAAAGAAAAACAAGGCAGGGACCTTTGTCTCCTTTGCTCACTGAAGCTGTGCAAGCACTGAGCTGAGGCTGGGCACACAGGGGACTTGGAGTAAGTAGGTAGTGAATGGCCGCCTTCTCAGAGATGATTTGTAAAAAGCAGTCAGCATTAAGGACTTGCTAAAAAGCAGTTTGGCAATGTGTATCAGCATCTGAAAATGTGTGATAATTCCTTAGACCTGAAGAAATAAGGAGCATTATATACAAAGCTACGCAAAGAAGTTTATGGATAATAAATTAAGGGGGAATAACCTAGGTATTGCTTAAATGAGAAAATGTTAAGTAAATTACGGTATATCCATAAACTAGAATGCCATGCAGCTCTTAGATAGGTTTTTAAAAGCTCAACCTAGTTTAATCAGGATATAAAAGAGCATCAGTCACCTTTAAAAAAATTGCATGGCAGTGGCACCTGTAGCTCAGTAGGCAGGGTGCTGGCCACATACACTGAGGGTGGCGGGTTCGAACCTGGTCTGGGTCACTAAAAAACAACAATGACAACTACAACCAAAAAAATAGCCAGGTGTTGTGGCAGACATCTGTAGTCCCAGCTACTTGGGAGGCTAAGGCAAGAGAATCACTTAAGCCCAAGAGTTGGAGGTTGCTGTGAGCTGTGATGCCACAGCACTGTACCCAGGGTGACAGCTTGAGACTCTGTCTAAAAAAAAAAGTTGCATAGTTAAAAACCCCGAATTCAATTTATTAAAATGTAAGTAGCAGGTATTTCTAGCTTGTACACACCAATAACCTTACATTGTTTTTACAAACTGAAAAAAAGATGCATTTGCAAAAAGATTTAATATTAGCACTTTTCCTAACACACTTTGTTCCTCATTTACTGTGTCTTAGGAAGGAATTTGAACCAAGAAAATAGTACGAGGTCCCTCCTAGCTAACACGTTAAACTTGGACAAATGTACGTTTTCAGAGATACTTAATTTTTAGCTGGTGTTTTCACCCCTTCAGTGATTTTTTTCTCCTTAGAAAACAGACAGTAAATTCCCAACTATTACAGAGTGGCTGTGGTGTTCCTATTTCCTTTCTACCTGGTGTTTAAGATCTTTATTTTTAAATTTACTTATGTATGTATTTTTAGAGACGGGGTCTTGCTCTATCATCCAGCTAAGAGCGACACAAGCACCGCGACCATTGGAAGATCCGGGGCTGAGAAAGTTTCAACACTGAGCTGCAGCCCTCGTCTCCCTGCAGCTGGGCTAAGCCCAAGGAGCAAGACCCCAACGCGAGCCTTTTATAAGGCTCACTGTGAGGTTGCTGCGAATATCAGCAGCTGCGGGACATTTGCGATGCTAAAAAGGAAAGGATTGTGTGACAACTCTGGACAGCTTTATCAAGAAACCCACCTCAGGGGTGAGCTCCCCTTCCCAGTGTCAGGGTCAAATCCTGACTCCTCTCCAGCACCACCTCGTCACCACCTCCCAAATGATGCCGGCCTCAGTCCACCTCTTTGCCTCCAAAATGTCCCTTGCAGTAAGCAAGACATTGTTGCATTTAATATTCTCTCTTGAGTTTCTTCTGTCTCCTGTCTCAACATTTTGTGTGAGTTCGTTTTTATGTTCCATTTGTTTGGATTAATAGAAAGCCCACAATCATTTCTGTGCCTTACTGTTACACTACAGGGATATTATTATTATTACCACAATATATGAGGCATGATGGAACTGTCATTGTCACCATTTCCGTATATGCGCTGCTCATCAGGTCACACCCGATCTGAGCTGACGACATCTCAGGGACGTGTCCCGTCTGTACCCCGGGGACTGCCTATATTAGAAGATGGAACCTCAAGTCCCAGCATTTTTACTAGTGTCAACCTAAGACACAAGACTTCAAATGAAAGATGAATTTTTAAAAAGGAGAACTGGCACTGAGTATTGGCAATGATCTCCTTAATTATATGTTTCTAAGTTTTGGGTAGAATGGTGATTTTTTAGCTGGTCAGGCTCTTTACCCCCAACTTATTTGGGAGTCATCAATACCTATGTCTACTAAAGCACTTTAGAAACTTAAAACACAATTCCAAGATGTCATAATCAGCATGTTATTAATACTGGAATTATAATTAAGTCTTTTAGTTCTGAAAAAAATGTAAATCTATTATATAAGCTACCTACTGTTGGGACACCGCCTCAGCAAATGAGGCTACTATGGAGTGAGTATTAAGACAATTACACGAGATTCACTCACTTTATTGTTTGCTTACAATTGAACTCTACTTGGCTAAGATATTACTGAATGAATGAGTAATGGATATAAAATCATACTCATAATATTAGGAGTAGGAAAAATCTAGAGACAATCGATCAGCTAAATCCTGTTGTTGAAAAGAGGATTAATCTTAGGGTTAAGAGTTTTAAATCTTTCTGATTGCTTGGTGATCAGATTGCATGTGATTAGATTTGCATCTCTGGTTTATTTTATCGGAGTGGTCTAAAGAATTTAATGTAACTCTTAATAATGGTTTTCAAAATAAGGTCTTAGTTTATCATATTCCCAGGAAATTTATAAAAAAGGTTGCTCTTGAGAAACCTGCATAGCTGCCTCCCATGGGATCAGACCCTCTGGGAACAGAAATGGTGCTCGTGTATCTGTTTGTTTTTTTTGAGACAGAGTCTCACTATGTTGCCCTTGGTTTAGTGCCGTGGCGTCACAGCTCACAACAACCACAAACTCTTGGGCTAAAGTGATTCTCTTGCTTCAGCCTCAAGTAGCTGGGACTGCAGGTGCCCGCCACAACACCTAGCTATTTTGGGGGGGGGGGTTGTAGTTGTCACTGTTGTTTGGCAGGCCCAGGCTGGATTCGAACCCACTAGCTCCAGTGTATGCAGCTGGAGCTGAGCCAGGGCACGAGTATCTTGAACAAGCACCCTGGATAATGCTTATGCTCAAGAATGTTGGATAAAAAATCATATAAATCGTAGTCAGCCTCAACAAAATCATAATTTAAATGTTACCATCTGCCCCATAGAATAGTTTTGTCAGTTTTAGTAGAAGTCAGGGAGGAAAAAAACATACATATATATTTCTATTTATATACTTAGAAAAGAGACATAGGTGAAAAGAAAAGCATAAAAAGAGAATAAAATGTGTAAATACACTCACCTATTTCAGGTGTTTTGTGGAAAAAGGGCCAACTCCAGGGTTGCCAGAACCCTCTGCCGAATTCTCGACATCGCACTTGAAATGTGTACTTAGCGTTTGGCTCCAGGAAGAATTCTGACTGTTGCACGCGTGTAAGATTGGTGTCAAATTTTTTAACCTAAAATGGATGAACAACAGTAATCAAACAGTGTGGTTTAAAGCAATGACTCCATTTAGTGGAGATGCAGGGAACACCTGTGATGCTCTGGGGCTCGTCCAGATCCTGGGGAAACAAACGAGAAGAGACTGCTTCACAGAACACTTGGCCTGCGGAATCAAAACACGTCTCAAACACTAAAAAGGAAATGCACGTGCATTATGGCTGGCCTCTTCCTCAAATCCCAACAAAGTCCAAAATGTAACAGGTTCTTAACTTTAAATTAGAGCATTTTAACAGGGTGGGGAATCTCATACCAACTATATGAATCCCCCCTTTCTCTGCAGTTGGAGAAATAGATCAATAATTCTTTCTGAATGATGAAATAATTTAACTTGCTAATGATGCTTTTCAAAAAACAGTACTCATAAGCCAAGCTGTGAAATCGGTCCGTATTGCAGGTTCCGGCAGATTCTGCAAAGCCTGCTGATATGTATGCGTGCAAGTGTGAGGAAGAATGTTGAACTGGGAATCAGCGGAAGATGAAAAAGAAAATAGCTGAGGAATGAAGCTTGCTAATCTTTTTTGTGGGGTACTATGGCCTGCTATAAAACACAGTAAGAAATAACCCTGAAACAAGCTGATTCCATTGGCCAAAAAAAAATTCCAAGGTATTTACACAGCATATTTAGGGCATCAGATAAGTGATTTACTAAAAACAAATGAAGCAGGATGGAAAGGCAGATGTAAAATATGTCTAGAAATGCTTTTATGCATCAACTGGGAAAAAAGGGTTACCAGACACTCACGAAAGAGAAAGTGAGAACTATTGAGAATAAAAAAAGAAAGAAAAGAAACAAGGTATCACTCCCATTTGGATATTCTTCTGTTAAAACCCAATCTTAAGGGCGGCTCCTGTGGCTCAGTGAGTAGGGCTCGGCCGAACTGCAAAACAAAAAAATAGCCGGGCGCTGTGGCGGGCGCCTGTAGTCCCAGCTACTAGGGAGGCTGAGGCAAGAGCATCGCTTAAGCCCAAGAGCTGGAGGTTGCTGTGAGCAGTGTGACGCCATGGCACTCTACCCAGGGCGATAAAGTGAGACTCTGTCTCTAAAAAAAAAAAAAAACCAATCTTAACATCAATCTTCAGAACTTGCAATGCACTGAAAATGTAAAATTCATGAAAATATCTGTTTGGGAGAAATCATACTCTGAATGATAGCATTCAGGTTTTCAGGAGGCACAGTTCTACTCCTGGCCCCGGGAAAC
>CAUYON010013650.1:0-67567 GCA_963573935.1 Arctocebus calabarensis
TTAGAGCAGAATTAAATGAAATTAAAAACAAAAGAATCATCGGGAAGATCAATAAAACAAAAAGTTTGTTCTTCAAAAAGATTTATAAAATTGATAAACCTCTGGTTAGACTAACAAGAAATAGAAAAGTAAAATCTCTAATAACTTCAATCAGAAATGATAAAGGGAAAATACCAATGGATACCACAGAAATTCAAAAAAAATCCTCAATGATTACTACAAAAAACTCTATTCTCAGAAATATGAAAAATGTGGAGAAAATGGACCAATACTTGGAAGCACACCACCTTCCTAGACTCAACCAAAAAGAATTAGAAATTTTGAATAAGGCTATATCAAGCATTGAAATAGCATCAACTATACGAAATCTACCCAAAAAGAAAAGCCCAGGACCAGATGGTTTCACATAAGAATTCTACCAAACCTTCAAAGAGGAACTAGTACCTATATTATACAATCTTTCCAAAACATAGAAAAGGAAGGACTCTTCCTCAACACATTTTATGAAGCAAATATCACCTTGATTCCCAAGCTAGGAAAGGACCCAGCAAAGAAAGAAAATTATAAACCAATATCATTAATGAATATTGATGCAAATATATTCAGTAAGATCCTAGCAAACAGAATTCAGTGACACATCAGAAAAGTTGTATACCATGATCAAGTTGGTTTTATCCCTGGTTACAAGGTTGGTTCAGCATATGGAAATCTATAAATGTAATTCACCTCACAAATAAAATGAAAAACAAAGACCATATGATTCTATCAATTGATACAGAAAAGGCTTTTGATAATATCCAGCATCCTTTAATGATTAGAACACTTAAGAAAATAGACTTAGCTGGGACATTTCTTAAACTGGTAGAGGCCATCTACAACAAACCAACAGCCAATGTTATATTGAATGGAATTAAACTGAAACTATTTCCACTCAGATCTGGAACTAGAGGATACCCATTGTCACCACTGCTATTCAACATACTGGAAGTCCTAGCCATTGCAATCAGGCAAGAAAAGGAGATCAAGGGTATTCAAATAGGGACCGAAGAGGTCAAACTCACTTTTAATGGATGACATGATATTATACCTGGAAAACCCCAGGGACTCAATTACAAAGCTCTTAGAAGTGACCAATGAATATAGCAGTATCTTGGGATACAAAATCAATATCTATAAATCAGTAGCTTTTACATATACCAATAAAAGTTAAGCTGAAAATATAATCAAATATGCTATTCCTTTTGCAGTAATGCCAAAGAAGATGAAATACCTGGGAATTTATCTAACAAAGGACGTGAAAGAGCTCTATAAAGAAAATTATGAAACCCTGAGAAAAGAAATAGCAGAAGATGTTAACAAGTGGAAAAACATACCATGCTTGTGGTTGGGAAGAATCAACATTGTTAAAATGTCCACACCATCCAAAACAATCTACAGATTTAACTCAATCCCCGCCAAAGCACCAATATCATACTTTAAAGAATTTGAAAAACTAGTACTTCGTTTTATATGAAATCAGAAAAAAAAAAAAAAAACCCAAATGGTCAATACAATACTTAGGAATAAAAACAAATATGGAGGAATCACACTACCAGACTTCAGGTTATACCATAAATCTATAGTGATCAAAACAGCATGGTAATGGCACAAAAATAGAGGTGTAGATATATGGAATAGAATAGAGATCTAGAGATGAACCCAGCCCCATACCATCATTTGATCTTTGATAAGCCTAATAAAAACATGCATTGAGGAAAAGAATCCCTGCTTAACAAATGGTGCTGGGAGCAATCTGTGGAAGACTGAAACTGGACCCCAACCTCTCACCACTAACAAAAACTGATTCTCACTGGATAAAAGATTTAAACTTAAGACATGAAACTATAAAAAAATTCTAGAAGAGAGTGCAGGGAAGACATTTGAAGATATTGGCTTGGGTAAATTTTTTATGAGGAAGACTCGCCCCCCCACCTCCAGCAATTGAAGCAACACTAAAAATAAATTACTGGGATTTGATCAAACTAAAAAGTTTTTGCACAGCTAAAGGCACTATAACAAAAGCAAACAGACAGCCTTCAGAATGGGAGAAGATTTCTGCATGTTATGATTCTGACAAAGGTCTGATAATTAGAATCTACAGAGAACTCAAATTAATCAATAAGAAAAGAACAAACAATCCTATTTCTTTTTTTATTTTTTAAAATAATTTTATTAAATCATAATTGTGTACATTGGTGCAATCATAGGGCAGAATGTGCTTCATATACAATCAGAAATATTTTGATCATACTGTTAGAGATAGCCTTTATGGCATTTTGATCACTATATAAAGACATTGATACTCTACATTTAAGAAGTTTCACCAGTACTCTGCTAAGATGCACCGTAGGTGTGATCCCACCAATTGCCCTCCCTCCACCCATCCTTCCCCCTCCCCTCCCCTCCCTTTCCCTTTTCCCTGTATTCTTGTGCTATAATTGGGTTTTAGCCTTCATATGAAAACTATAAATTAGCTTCATATTAGGACTGAGTACATTGGATACTTTTTCTTCCATTCTTGAGATACTTTGCTAAGAAGAATATGTTCCAGCTCCATCCATGTAAACACAAAAGAGGTAAAGTCATGATTATTAAATATAATCACTAGCTTTTAAAATTCTTGCACCATAGGCACCCAGAAGCACAGACTCCTAGGAATGGGAAAGCCATGCCCCACAGGCCAGGAAGAGGGGAGCACAGCCCCACAGCATTGCAAAGGCCTGTGGGAACCAGAAGAATGTACAGAGGAACTCTGGCACCACAGGACCGTAAACCAACACCATTGCTCTTTGCCTGCACAGGTAGTCTGGGTGGTGGCAGGAACCGAAGCCCTTGTGAAATGACACAGGAATCCCCTCGGGGAGGTGGTCTTGGTCTCCCTAGACCCCCTTCCTACAGGGTCACATCTCTCTCCCTCCCATACCTATTTCTGTGGACACCTCTCATCCCACCCCGTCAGTCCAGCAGCACCCAGCACTCCTCTGGCCAGAGTGTGTCTCCACCCCTGTCCTGTCTACCAGGAGCATAAATATTTTCTTAGCTAACATTGGTCCTTAAGGATAAATGCTGGGTTTTTTTCATCCCTCCCAGGGTGCCAGAGTTCAACTCAATTTTCTCAGATTAAATAAAATTTCAAAGTGTCAGTCCCTGGCAAACGACATGTTGGAAGGTGGTTGATTTTTCTAACCCGATCGTCAGTCCAATTACAATTTTTAATCTATATGTAGATAATGGTGAACAAAAACCCCATAGAAATGTCAAGAGTGAGGAGGTTATTAGCTTAGTTTTAATTACTGCCGATCATTCTCAGCAACTGGAGAGACCTGGCAAATTAGGGCAAGGAGGCATTCCTCCAGAAAAGTTCGGCAGGGCCCCTAGGCTGTGGCTCCAGCGAAAGCCTTCCCTACAAGGGACCCTGAATGCTTGTCCCCCCTGCACTCCCCACCCTGCTCCCCAGATGCTCACTAGCCCCTGCCAAGACTTCCTGCAGAGAAAGGCCATGGACTTGGGCAGAATCAATCCTGCACCAGCTGATGTGATGTGATCTCAGCACCTCCTCCTACAACATCCCTCCAGGCCGCAGGCTCTCCCTGGCTCTCCCTGGCTCTCCCTGGCTCTTCCACCTGCCTGTGTCTCAAACATGCCTCACATTCATTCTTTTGTCTTAATGAAAATAACACATACTCATTGTAGGAGAAAATTTGGGAAATGAAAAAGAAGGCGAATTATGGAGGGAAGAAAAACAAAACCTATCCTAGTCTCACCACCTAAAACAACTGCTAATATTAGAGTCATTTCCTATGTGTGTGCACGTGTGTGTATGTGTCTTGTTATATAAATATATATACATTACTTACAAATATAATATAAAAATATAATAAAATAAATATATGTTTAATATCAACTATCTATAATAAAATACATTTTAAAGGATATATAAAACAAATATATTAATATAACATAATTAGTATTGTATATTATATAATACACAACTATAACATATGTAATATGTACACATGCAGACAAATAGCTATTATTTTTACTCCATATCATATCACAAACATTTTACCATGTCATGAATATTATTTGCAAATATATTAGTGGCTATGTAGCCTTGATACCCTTAAGTTTCACTAATCCCCCTTATTTTTATGTATATAAGGCCATTACACATAGATATTTTAATAGAGATGTGACAACTCTTTAGGTTTAATATTGCACCTTGTTTTTTTCATCTAACACCAAGTGGTTTTCCATATTATTATAAACTCAGTAACTATCATTTCCATGAATCATTTAACTTGTACCAAGTATTTTCATGGATCTAATCTGTTCTATGTGGTAGGGACATAAAGATTAGAATGCCCTAAAGATTAGAATTTCTAACCATATATAACTGAATATATGTACTAATCAAACTAGTCATTCTCATGTTATTGGACATTTGGATAGATTGATGTTTCTCAAATTTGTAGACACAAATATTGCCGTGGACATGTTTGCATGTAAACTATTATCTCTATTCTGAATTATTTCCTTTCCTTTTTATAAATTCCTTTGAATGCAATGGTTGAGTCAAAGATTAATATTAAGTTTTTCATTTTTATCTTTTTATTTTTGAGACAGAGTCTCACTATGTCACCCTCAATAGAGTGCTGTGGCATCACAGCTCACAGCAACCTCAAACTCTTGGGCTTAAGCAATTCTCTTGCCTCGGCCTCCCAGGTAGCTGGAACTCTAGGCTCCTGCCACAATGCCCAACTATTTCCGGCTATTTTTTTTCTTTTTTTTAGTAGTTGTCATTGTTGTGTGTCAGGCCCAGGCTGGATTCAAACCCGCCAGCCCTGGTGCATGTAGCTGACATCTTAGCCGCTGAGCTACAGGCACTGAGCCTATTATTAAAATTAGAGAGCAGCACCTATGGCTCAGTTAGCAGTGCACTGGCCCCATATACTAAGGGTGGTGGGTTTGAATCCGAGCCACAGCCAAAGTGCAACAAAAAAATAGCCAAGCATTGTAGCGGGCGCCGATAGTCCCAGCTACTTGGGAGGCGAAGGCAAGAGAATCGCCTAAGCCCAAGAGCTGGGGGTTGCTGTGAGCTGTGACGCCATGGCACTCTACCAAGGGTAACACAGTGAGACTGTCTCTAAAAAAAAAAAAAAAAGATTCTTAATAAGAAATCTACTGTTCATTTAAATGGATCTTTTTAACTGTACTCCATGGTTGAACTAATGTACACAGCTATGATTCAATGAAAAAAAAAATAAAGTACTCCCTAAAATATGATAGCCCACAATCAGTGCTGACATCTAGAAACTCATTTAGCAAGTTGACAAGAGTATTTTATGTCTGTTGAATCCAATAAAAAAAAGGGGGCTTTGCCTTGAAAAAAATAATAATAAATGGATCTTTTTAGGGCAAAACTGATCTGTTGTCCAAAACAAATACCAAAAAAGTCACACAAAAGAGGACCCTCCAGGGACTCTATAAGGATGTTAACTAGTAACAGAGTGCTATTTTTAGTGTTTCAAAGGCTGTTGGAAGTTTACAATAAAGAAATATCTCATACATGGATAAAGCTGGATTTTTTTTAATTGGACATTTATTATTTAATTTGTAAAAAAAAAAAAGAAAGAAAGAAAGAAATCAGAAACCATAAAGTAGAATTTTCCAAAGGGCAGTGTAAACACAACTAGTATTTGGCAAAGCTAAGAGACGTGAACCTATTTTTAATTGTTCATCATTCTTCCCGCTTGGAGTGGTCAAGAGGTTTCCAGGAGTTACTGCGACTGTCAAGGCAACAGGGGATCTTGGTGGTAAGACTGTCCTCTACTTTGGCTGACAGGTACCAAAAAAACCTCCAAAGTCTCATGGAACTTGCAATTTATTAAGTATCCATGTAAAGCAAGGCTTAATGGCCACAGGGCTCAGGGACTTTGGACTTCCCCCACCCCCACCCCACTTACTAGATTAAACATGGAATCTCCTTGGCTGCATTTTAAAATTACCCAAGGAGTTGTTTCTAAAGCATCCGTGGCCCCTCCTCAGAGGCTCTGCACCTGTAGGTTTGGGCGGGGCCCCAGCACCAGTGTTTATAAGGCTCCCCTGGTAGTTGTGAATGTGCAACCAGGATTGAGGACCCCTATTCGAAGTCACCTTCTTTCTGAACACCTTCTGGGTGTCATCCTGTCCACAAGATGGGGGTTGGAGTCCATGCCCGCATTGGTCTCTCTCTGCATCGACAGTCTACAAACTTCCCCAGCTCTCTGCTGGTGGGATAATGAGGCTAATGACCAGTCAAGCCGTGATAAAGATTGATTCATTTGTTAATCAGCAACTATGTGCCAGGTGCTTTCCACTCCTCAAGCCCAGGAGACTCAAGGGCAACCAGGATATGACCTAGGGAAGGCTAGGGATAGAGGGGGCAGCAAGGAGAAAGCAGAGAACAGCTGCCTTGTAAGGATCCCAGCACCAAGGGGAGTTCTGGAAACTCAGCAGCAGCTCATGTAAATCCCCGGCATTTATTTAATGTATTTAATAGAGCAAAGCAAACAGAATCCTGTTATCAGTTCATGTTCCAGGGAATCCTATCAGAGATGGCCAGAGAGTTTCCAGGCAGAGGATGTGCTGGAAGAAAAGTGGGGTGGAGGGAAGGGGTAACCTGTAGGGGAAAAAAAATCCAATGGGAAGCAGAAGACACGAGGGGAGGAAACCACACAGTCCAGCAGACCACTGGGGTCCCCCCTGAGACTCTATGCTTCTAGAAACCCCCAGCCCTGCAGAAGAATAGGAATGCGAACAACAGAAAGTGGCCAGGGCATTCCTCTAGGGTGGGGTAAGGCTTAGAATGGGACTTGATGAGAAGCCATGAAGTTCACTGCAAAATATTATCTACATGAAAAACAAAGTTCGGCTTATCAGTAAACAGAGTCACCTGACGCTCCTGACCCTGGGCTCAGGGATGCAGCCGGAGGTGGGAACAGACATCTTGATCAACGAGTTCTCTATCAGGGCCTAGAGCTCATTCAACCTGAGGGGCCTGGCAGCCTGGCAGCACCTTGTAAATATTTCTAGGCATGAAAGATGTGGATGGGATGAACAGGAATGAGACTGGGGGGGGAGGATGGAATGGGTGGAGGAGATGGAATAAAATGCAAGGGGGTAGAGGGGACGGGAGGGGAGTCGAGAGCATGAGACAGTACAAAAAGGGTTGGGATGGAATGGGATAAGGTGCAGCAGGAAGGATGAAATAGAAGCGGGCGGGCTAGAGTGAAGCAGAAAGCAATGGAGTGGAGTGGAACGGGATGGAATGGACTAGTGCAGGGTGGGACAGAGTACATGGAATTGATGGAATTGGGTGGGAGGACCTGCGAAGGAAGAGGAAGGGGTGGGATGGAAGGGAAAGGAGCAGTGGATTGGTATCTGCAGAGCAGACGCCAGCACACAGTCCTACTTGAACTTCCAGCCTGCAGAACTAGGAGCTAATAAACCCTTTTCTTTGTAAATCATCCTGTCTCAGGAATTCTGTTATAGCAACACAAAATGGATAAGACAGGTGAGATGGGACATAGTCCAAGATAGGACAGGATAAACAAGGTGGAAGGGAGAGGGCTGGAATAGAATGGATTGGCAGGTGTAGCACATTTGCTGGCCCAAGAGGACAGAGGACAGGGCTCAGGGGCTCCAGACCTGTCTGTGTGTCCTGGGCACTCACTATGGGTCCTTGATCAAGTCCCTTTCCCTCGCTGGCTCTCAACTTACCTATCTGCCAATTGCATGTTGGGACTAAACAATATCTAAGTATTCATCAGCTCTGGAGCCCTGTAAGTCTTTACAGCCACCATGTAGTCAAACAAAATATGCTGAGTGTCTGCTCTATGCCAGGCCTCCTACTGAGTATGAGTACTTACAGCCCAGTGGTGGCAGCCAACTCTCCCGTCCCCTAAAAAATTATAACACAGGGTGTTACCTCCAAGTGCCTAGATACCCCAACGGGTAAATTTGAGATGGCTCAGAAGGGGTGCTGGCTTGGCTCCTCATGTGGCCTGAAGCTCCTGTGGATGAAACTCACAGGCTAAGCCCTCAACAAACAGCCCTTCAAGGCCAGAAGAGACACCTGGTGGGCCTCAAGTTCAGGCACGTACCCAGCATTTTGGCTGGCAAGAGACCACAATCAGTAAATGCCGAGGGGGGAGCCAGCCACTCCGGAGATAGTCCCCATCTCTGGGTGGTGTCTTTATTATGACATTTTTCTCACGGCTCCACCCTTACCACCAAATGTCTACTTGACCCTCTTAGAACCCATTAAAGCTCCAGCTCACCTGCCATGGAGAGATGCCAAACAACTCACCATGGCATTCTAACCTGTTCAGGATCTGCCTGGTGCCTGCCTCTCTACCCTCATCCATCCATTAATTCAACACTGTACAGATGCTAAGCACCATGCTGAGCCCTGAAGATTCAGCCTTGACTAAGACAGACACAACCACTACCCTCATGAGCTCACAATTTGATGGGGGGAAACAGACACTGAATACCATACAATTACAACTGTGTGAATGTCTGGAGATGAAAATTAGAAGACCTCAGAGCCTCATTCTGACTAGACTCCCTCTTAAACTCAACACTCCCACCAAATCAGACTTCCTTCACTTCCCTGAATAAACACACCCGCTCTCACCTCAGGACCTTTGCACATGCTGTTCTGGCTCTGCCCTCTCTCCTGGTTAGCTTCTGATCTTACAGGTATCAGCTACATCCTTCAGGAGGCCATGACTGTTGTCCCCTTCTGTTCTCCTATGTCCCCCACTTACCACACCACATGCAACTACCTTTTGTTTTTCTGGATACTACGCTAAGCTTAGGAATTTCACTATGGAATCAATAGGTTTTCACTAAGTGAGTGATTCTCAACTTTATCTTTCATTCAGTCTCATTCACTGTTGGAAAGATCCTGGGGTTCTCCAGCCCTCCACAAAAATAAATATTACTCCACAGTTTCCTTATTGTCCTGTAAGTTTTTTCATCATGGGACCAGAGAAAACTGGAGAAACTCAAACCAGCTTTTTTCTTATATCTGTAGAGTTCAAAGATCCTTAAGACCCAGGCCCCTCATGAGCAGTGGAAACACAGAGACCACTCGACCAGACAGAGCTGGGAGGGGATGAGGAGCTCTGTGTTCCATCCTTTGTTCTCATCCCCATAACAGGCTGCCATCCTGGGACAACTCGCTGTGAGATTTTGCTGTGAGAGTCACATGGTAAAGACTATGATGGGCTGGGCGGCACCTGTGGCTCAAAGGAGTAGGGCGCCGACCCCATATGCTGGAGGTGGCGGGGTCAAACCCAGCCCCGGCCAAAAACTGCAGAAAAAAAAAAAAGACTATGATAGGTAAATGAGGTATCTGCAATGTGGGCATTTCAAATACCTTTTTGGCAGACAGAATAATGGCCCCCCCAAAAATTATACACATCTTAATGCCCAGAACCTATGACTATATTACCTTACATGGCAAAAGGGATTTTGCAAATACGATTAAATTAAGGGTCTAGTCCGGATTATACAGGTGGAGCCAATGTAATCACAAAGAAGCAGAAGTCAGAGAGACAGAGAGATTTGAAGAGCCAGCTATGATGTTGGCTTTGAGGACAGAAGAAGGGGCGGAGAGTCAAGGAACGCAAATGGCCTCCAGTAGAAGCTAGAAAAGGTAAAGAAATAAATTCAACAAATTCACTCCGAGAGCTTCCAGAAGGAACTCAATTCTTCTGACATGGTGGTTGTAGCCCTGTAGCACACATGTGGACATCTAATCTTAGAACCATAAGATAATACATTGGTGTTGTTTTAAGCCAATAAGTTTGTGCTCATTTGTTACAACTAATAGGAAACTAATACAGCCTTTCACCAACTCAACCTGTGGTTCCTGAATTCTGGGATTCAGGTAGGATCGGTTTACATCTTCATGGAAGTTCTAGAACCCTCCAGAGGCCATGATTGTTCACACTTAGAAATACTCAGGAATGGCCCGGTGCCCATAGCACAGTGGTTTTGGCGCCAGCCACATACACCAGAGGTGGCGGGTTCCAGCCCGGCCTGGGCCAGCTAAACAACTGCAACAAAAAAATAGCCGGGAGTTGTGGCGGGTGCCTGTAGTCCCAGCTACTTGGGAGGCTGAGGCAAGAGAATCACCTAAGCCCAAGAGTTGGAGGTTGCTGCGAGCTGTGATGTCACAGCACTCTATTGAGGGCAACATAGTGAAACTCTGTCTCAAAAGAAATAAAAAAAGGAAAGAAGGAAAGAAATACTCTGGAAGGATCTCCAGGATCAAAAAAGTTCAACTTCTCTCTAGCTTTAGATAGTTGCTTTATTGCTTCTTCCATTTTCTAGGTCATATATCTCCTCAAGAATGGAGTATTCACGGAGTGACGCCTTCTTCCCTCTTCCGTTCACCCTTCTCAAGCCCCGACTTCTGCACTCTCATCACTAGAGGAAGGAAAGTGATGACCACAGAGGTTCTGATTTGGGCGGGTCCAGACATTGAGCCATCCTCTGGCTGGACGCAGTGATGTCTCTCCCTGCTTTTTGCATGACAGCTCTTTGAACCTAACCCTCTAGTGACTTGAGTTTGGACTCACCACCTTCATGGTGTGGCTCACACTTTCCTTCCCCCTGACCCGTAGCACTCCAAGCCTGCTGTGCTCACAGACGAATGGGCAGATTTGTGGGTGGGTCATCTCATGAATTAATTGATGGGTCAGATTCATCTATCTTCCACTCCTATCTGTGAGCCAGCCCAGACATTCCAGAATTCTGTGACTCCAATATCCTGCCTCAGAGAAAAAAAACAATAACAACAACCTGCCAGGCCTTGAAACATCAGCCACTTTTCAAAGAAAGTCAAGACTCTGTCACATTTTTTTCTTCCCTCCCAAAATTAAAATGTGCCTCCAGTATAACTTGTTATCAAAAATAGAAGCATTTTATCTATCTTTATTGCAGAACAGAGATTACATGGAGACATTCAATTTGGAGTCAATTTAAATTTCAATTGTCTGTGAAATCTAAATCAATAGGGTATAGTTCAATGACGCTTTAATAAAACAGGACATAACAGAGAAATCATTAGGAATTACATATGATAAGAGATTGGAGCAGAGACTTTGTAATGGTGGAAGGAACATTAGAAAATTACCCCTAAGCATTCACAAGTAAACCAACTGCCTCTTTCCCCCATGAGACGCCCGAGAAAGCTTAATTGTGCTGTGAGGACTGGGAATCCATCTCTGTCAGCCTAGTGATTGGGGGACAATTTACAGTGAGTGACAAAGGTGGGGGGTTGTCTCGCCGGGAATGTGCCGATCATGTTTCCCTAGCCTGATGCCTGGAACCTGTATTACCCCCTCTCGAGTTCAATTCTCCACCTTCTCCTCCTTTCTCCCCACCACCAGCCTCCTCTGCCCTTGGATTTCACCCTGCAGGGTGAGATTGCCCCTCAGGCTAGGATGCTCAGAGGTAGATAGGAGGGGAGGCAGGGATAAATGCCCAGGCTTTGCAGAGAGCCATTTCAGGAATGAATTCCAGTTCCTCTCCCGTGTCTTGGGCAAGTTGCTTCACTTCCCTGAGCTTCCACCTTTGAAAAGAAAAACAGATTAGAGTATCTACCTCACAGGCGTGTGTTTCATTCGTACAATTAATCCCTACTGGGGGGCTTCCGTGTAGCCAGCACCACAGCAAGGATGGGGGGAGGAGGAGGAAACACTCCCTTTACATCAAAATTTAAAGGGGCACCAAAAAATTCCGTTCGGTTTCAATGCATTATTTTTAAAAATCAAAATTAATTCCCTCCCAAAAAAATCCATGATGAACAAAATCTCAAAATTTGGCATAAAGACAAGCTCAGTAACAACCCCCAGCCACACCGGATCCTGAGGCCAAAGGACAAATCAATAATAGTATCGATCCCACCTTTATTTAAAAATTCCACTTTTTTTCCCCGTGAACTTTTTGCATTAATTTTGATTTCTTAAAATAATTCCATTAAAATATTGTTTATCTTCACTACTTAGATTTTTTGTGCTTCCCCCCCCCCTTAAATTTTGTACTCCAAGACAAAGCCTCACTTGCCTCATCCCCAGCCTTGGCCCTGCAGAGCAGTGTATTTAGGAGGCTAATTCCTGGGGAAACTGAGGAAACCACACAGAAACACAAATTACCCTCCTGGGGCACTTGGTTTAGCAAATGAGAAAGACAGAGCAAATAAAAAAATAAGTACATAGAAAATAAGTACATAATTATAAATTATGATAAGTCTGGTGGTAGGAACACAGTACTAAGAAGGTGATGACTTACCCAGATGAAATAGTCACAACCTTCTCTGAATCTCTGAACCTGGAAGCTCCTGTCATTCACCCTATCATGCATTAAAGAGTTAGTCCTCTTGTATAGTAAAGATTTAGCTCAACAGACAGGCCATTCATGCCTCACACATGCCAAAGAAAGGGCTTGATTAGGGCTCCTGGGAGATTATCTCTAAGTTCTTGGAATATTGGCTCTAATAGGAGCATTTTTCTATACTTGGGACCATAGGCCACACCAGGCTAGTTAGTCTATGTGCTGTGTGATTATGGTGGGGGCCTTAGACCATGCTGTACCATGTTGACCTCTGGAGAGGCTGGTGACTAAGTAACTAAAGTCACTCATGTGGGTGCTCCACACCTATGTGACCGACCTCCCATGAAAACCCTGGACACCAATGTCTAAATGATCTTCTGTGGTTGGCAACACTCTGTACCTGTCGTCACGCATAAATGATGAGAGAATTCAGAGCATCCCTGAGACTCTACGAGAGAGGACAACTGGAAGCTTGTTCCAGGTCTCTGCCTATGCACCTTTTCCTTTTGCTGATTGAAATTTATATCCTTTCATTGCAATAAACCATAACTATGAGGACAGCAGATCTTCTGTGAGTCCTCCTAATAACAAATTTGCAGGAACTCCATGCATTCATTCATGGAACTGTCGGTGGCTGTGGAAACCCCCAAACACACCTGTTCTGATCTTTCACAGCACTCATCACGGCTCACAAGTGTGTATTTGTAAGGACATGTGACCAAAGACTAGACTTGCACTGCCCAGCACAGCAGCCGCTCCCCTCAAATGGATGTTTAAATTAATTTAAATGACATAAAGTTAAAAATTCTCTTCCTCAGCTGCACCAGCCACATTTCGGTTTGTGGCTACCACATGGAACAACTCTATCACCCAGACAGTTTTATTGAACTGTGCTGGACTAGATAGCAAGGATTCAGAGGGGCAGGGATGCCAGGCAACTCATTCAGATCTGTGTCTCCAGAACTTCACACACAGCAGGCAATCAATAATTATTAGTGAAAGCAAACAAAAATACATACGAAAAAGACCCGATAGAGGAAAGAACTCTAGTCTCCACTCTACCTCTAATGCTGTGTGCCCTTGAGCAAGCTACTTGGCTTCTCTGAGCTTCTATTTTCCCAGCCACAGAGATGTGTACACAGTCTAGGAGTTCAAAGGTTCCTTCAGGTCCTGATGGTCAAGGCTGGGATGATGACAGGAAACCAGGAGGTCTGGGTGCCCTTCTCTCACTGTGGGCTGGCGTAGCCCAAGACAAAATGGGTCGGCATTCAGGAGAGCTGAGCAGACATAGTTAGGGGCTTGAGCAACAATCCCTGACTTGTCTCAGCTGAGGCACCCTTCAGACTGTAAGCTCCACAGGTGTATATTTGTTTGCCTCTTTGTTCATGGCGATGCACGTCACAGTGCCCAGCACAGACCCAACGCATGGTGGGTACTCAGTACACATTCATAGCGTGAGGGATTGACCCAAGCTCTGAACTGCAGAGACTAGCGCTTGGCTCAGACAGGCAGGGCGTCCTTCATCACATGTGGCACCACTCTGTGGCATTAGGCCCTGGCACGATTAGAGCCTTTCATTAATAACCCGATGGAATCAGCTTGTTGATGACATTCTGCTATATGGCTGCCTCATTCTTCAGTCCCAAGAGACCTCCAGAACTCACTGCAGTCACACCTTTGCTGAAAGCCCTTCAGTGGCTCTTTGCTCTCCCCAGATAAAATAAAGCCACTTTCTCACTGCACATAACCATGCAGAAACAATGTTCATCCCCTTTCCATTTGAGAGCTCATGCCTTACAGCAGGGCATTTATTGCCAGTGCTGGTCTAGTTGGGCCCTCCAATACAACAAGTGTGCCTGGCTTGTCTCCCATACTCCCTGCTATGATTTGACTTCTCTGGTTTTTATTCCCTCCAAAATTCATGTTGAAAGTTATCCCCCAGTGCAACCCTATTGAGTAGTGGGACTATTGGGAGATGTTTGCGTCATGAGAGCTCCACCTGCATAAATGGATTAATGCCCTACATGAAGGGCTGGCCGAAGTGGGGTCACTCTCTTCTCTTCTGCCAGGACACAGAGTTCTCCCTTCTCTCGTCCTTCTGCTTCCCACCATGTGAGGATGCAGTAAGAAGGTCCACCCCACATGTCAGGGCCTTGGTCTTGGACTTTCCAGGCTCCAGAACTATGAGGAATTTCTGTAAGTTGTGGAGTTTAGGGTACTCAGTGATGGCAGCAGAAAATGCCCTAGCATACTTAATCTCAAGTCGTTCCCTTTGTTCCCCAATCACTACCTCCCAATCCTGCATCCCATGCCCACCAACTCTCTAACAGCAGCTGCCCTGCCCTGGGCATTGTCTCCCTCAGTTTACATCATGCACCTCTTGTGTATCATTAACATGTTCCCACGGGGCTTTGTCCGCTAAGAGACAGGGCTCAGTTCTGCAAGCTCAGCAGTCCCCTTGAGACTGTAGGATGATTCATCACCCTTTTGAATGTTATTTTTCTCATCTGTACAAAGACATGAAGTTATTTTCTGGATCTCTCTTCTCAAGAGCTGCTGACTCTCCTCACATGTCTTCACCCTCAGTACGTCCCTGGAAACTCTTCCTGTCTTATTGGCCTGCATACAAGCTTCTGAGCCCCTACCCCTACCAACCTTCTGGCCCTCATCCTTATGCAGCCCAGCATACTCTTTTCTTTCCCTTCCCCCATCCTTCAAGACTTCACTCAAAGATCAGCCTCCCTGGAAACACTTTCTTTTTTTTCTGAGACAGAGCCTCAAGCTGTCGCCCTGGGTAGAGTGTCGTGGCATTACAGCTCACAGCAACCTCCAATTCCTGGGCTCAAGCGAGTCTCCTGCCTCTGCCTCCCAAGTAGCTGGGACTACAGGCGCCCGCCACAACGCCCTGCTATTTTTGTTTGGGTTGCAGCCGTCATTGTTGGTTGGCAGGCCCAGGCTGGATTTGAACCCGCCAGCTCAGGTTCACATGGCTGGCACCTTAGCCCGCTGAACCACAGGCGCTGAGCCTTTTTTTGTTGTTGTTGTAGAGACAGTCTCACATTATCGCCCTCAGTAGAGTGCCGTGGCATCACACACCTCACAGCAACCTCCAACTCTTGAGCTTAGGGGATTCTCTTGTCTCAGCCTCCTGAGTAGCTGGGACTACAGGCACCCGCCACAACTCCCAGCTATTTTTTTTGTTGCAGTTTGGCCAGGGCCAGGTTTGAACCCCCCCACCCTCCGTATATGGGGCCAGTGCCCTACCCACTGAGCCACAGGTGCCGCCCCAGATAGCCCAATCTTGATAGTACATAGACCTGCCCCAAACCCAGCTTCTTTATAATTCTTCCCATGGTTTCTATGTTTTGTTGATAGTAACATTAAACAAACAAACACATTATTCTACTGTCCAGCCAATGGCAGTAAAAAATTCATTTCTGAGGGTGATTTGCAAATTGGGTTTCCCTTAAAATGTTAAAACCTAACATTAAGAACTAGTAGATGATTCCTTGTGTTTATTTTTTACTTTTTCATAAGACTACTTATGGGCAGTAGACAGTGGACAACAGGCAAATTTAAGGTCATTTCATTGTTAATATTAAACAGCCACCATGGTGACTTCATAAATAATTCTAATTAGTGTAAATCATGTCAACATAAAATAATCAGAAGAATCAGAATCTAGTTTAAAGAGAGTTTATTTAAGCACAAAGTTTAAAGACAGGCCTGCTCAAGAAGCACAGATTCCAAAGAATGGAAATAAGTGTTCCAAAGTGAAGAAGTTTAGAATCGCTTATAAAGACAAAATTTAGGGAATTTTAACGAAATTACAACATCTTTCTATGTAAGGCTTATGCATGGTTATAAAAATCTGATGAGTCATGGTGGTCCTTCTCCTTTGGGAAAGGTGTACTAAACATTCCACACTGAAATTGTAACTGTCAGAGTCCCTGTTTAGGGTGCTATCTGTTCTGATTAGGTATAGGACAATAAAGGAGGAAGTTAATATATAACAAAGATTAGTGACTAGAAGAAGAATGTCTGGCTTCTGGTCTTTACTAGTTGTTTATGAACAAGAACAATGAGCAAAAGAGTTAACCTATAAGCTAAGAAGCTAAATTGCAAAATATGTTACATGACTCAGATCACAGTAGCATCTCTCTCAAGGCTTTAAGTGTTGGAGGTTCAAATAGCTTTTAAATTTTATGTATTTTCACAATCATAAAATCAGAGTGCTATGCAGGGACCTCAGAGGAAGATTTGGTGTGATGGTATATGGTAAGCAGAGTATTGGACACAGAGTCAGGCCTTCAAAATCTACCTCTACTACATTAATCAAATCCTAGAGCCTCCCTAAACTTGTTTATTCATCTTCGAAATAGGACTAATACAGTCTGTACTTTTAGTCTCAGGAATTGTGGTTGGCATAATGTGATAATACATTTAAAGCTGTTTTGAGAGCTCTAAAGTATAATGGAATTGTGCAGTGCTATCTGTTTATTGTTGTCCTTATTGAATAAGTATAATATCTTCATCATTGGTTCTTTTAATGGTCAAAGTCAAATTATTTGGTCAGATGCTTCTGTAGGCAGCAGGACTGGAGTTGTGCAAGTAACTGAGCATTCCTCTTTATGTCACATCTTGCTTGCCATAACCTTGTACTCGTTCTAGTAGGCAATCTCAAGGAGAATGGATCAATTATGGGAAATATCTTCCTGAACCTTGTTGAGTCAGCTTCTGCTCCTGTTGTTTCCAAAGATTCCCCGGAAAATTTATTAGCCCTAGGGATTTTGATTCTTTCCAGACATTCACAGATGTCAGTCAGTCTTTGACGGCCTAGAAATTTTAAAAATAATTTTAAAAATGAAACTAGTTAAAGTTCTGGACCTAATTCATGTCATGTCTTACCCCCAAATCAACTGTCAATGGATGCTTCCACAGTAATTCATCGTGGGTTGGTCCTCATTCAACTTCAAGTTTCAAGTAGATTTGGAGAATATTCTGGTTGTTGAATGTCACCAGAGCTACATGGAGAAGAGCTACATGGAGACGAAGCAACCTAATCTTTTTTTTTTTTTTTTAGAGGCAGAGTTTCACTTTGTCACCCTCAGTAGAGTGATGTGATGTCACAGCTCACAGAAACCTCCAGCTCCCGGGCTTAGATGATTCTCTTGTCTCAGCCTCCCGAATAGCTGGGACTACAGGTGCCTGCCACAACAGCTGGCTATTTTTTGTTGCAGTTTGGCCGGGTCTGATTCAAACCCACCAGGCTTGGTATATGGTGCCAGTGCCCTACTCACTGAGCCACAGGTGCTGCCTGGCAACCTATTCTTGTTTTCTCTTTTAACAAAGTCACTAAAGTCACTAGCAAAGGGATTATTTTGTTTACTTTTCTTTTCTTTTTTTTTTGGGGGGGGGCGACAGAGTCTCACTATGTTGCCCTGGGTAGAGTGCCATGGCATCACAGCTCACAGCAACCTCAAAATCATGGGCTTAAGTGATTCTCTTGCCTCAGCCTCCCAAGTAGCTGGGACTACAGGTGCCTACCACAACGCCTGGCTATTTTTTGTTGCAGTTGACATTGTTTAGCTAGTCCAGGCTAGATTCGAACCTGCCAGTCTTGGTGTATGTGGCTCGCACCATAACCACTGTGCTACAGGTGCTGAGCCTATTTTGTTTACTTTAAAATATGCCTCAGCAAGTATTAGTTCAAATGGTAAACTGGTCAATATACAGTTGGTCCTTGAACAATGGAGCACATTAGGGGTACTATACCCTCCACACTGTAAAAGTCCATGTGTAACTTTCAGCTCCCCCAAAACTTTACTAACACCCTACATTGACCAGAAGCCCTACCAATAACATAAATGGTTGATTTATTTTGTATATTCTTTGTATTTTATATATTATATATTTGTATATTCTGTTTTGTATTTTATATATTATTATAATAAAGTAAGCTAGTGAAAAGTAAATGTTATTAAGAAAATCATAAGAGAAAATATATTTACTATTCTTTAGTGGAAGTGGATCATCGTAAATTATCCTCAGTGTTTTACATTGAGTAGGGTGAGGAGGAGGATAAAGAAGAGGAAGAAGTGTTGATCTTGTTGTCTTGGTTGGCAGAGGAGGCAGAAAAATCCATGCATACATAGATTTGCACAGTTCAAATCTATGCTGTTTGTCTACTGTAGTTCCTGTAAAGAACAGCACTTGATGATGTAATCTGCAAAGATGGGTATGTTTCCAACCTGGAGATGAGACAAGGGATGTGCTTCAAAGAATACTTTTTTAACAACACAGAAGCTTGTGATGACATTTTGACTGTGTTGACCACTTTAAAAATCATTTGTAACATCCTGAATCTCAAAGAGACTCTATCCTTTACTCTCTAAGCTTTGCTTAGTTTGTCTGATTATGTTTGTTAATTGCTGACACAGTTACTGGAAAAAGAAAGATGCTACTGTGTACTATTTTCTCTTTTCTGATACTAGACAATGAAGTTTTTACTGGATTTGGCAAATATTCTCACAAACGTGGCTCATTGTATCATACAAAGGAACACAGAGGTGGGTCTGTGCCTGTGGCTCAATAAGTAGGGTGCCAGCCCCATATACCAAAGGTGGCAGGTTCAAACCTGGCCCCGGCCAAACTGCAACTAAAAAATACCCAGGTGTTGTGGCAGGCACCTGTAGTCCCAGCTACTCGGGAGTCTGAGGAAAGAGAATCATGCCATGGCACTGTACTGAGGGCAACAAAGTGAGACTCTGTCTCTAAAAAAACGAGGGGGACACAGAGGAAAGTACCCCAAAGATATGGCATTAGCCTCATTAAATGATTTAAGGATCCATGAAAACAAAGAACACAGCTGGAAAACTATACAGTTTATGTGAAAAAAATAAAAATGAATTAAAATTGAGGAGAATTTCTTTTAGTATTCTTTGATACCAGATGAAGAAATTATTTATAACTATATGTTAGAAAAATCATTTTTTTAATTTATGTGACATAAAAAATTATAAACAAAGTGTAAATCTTTAGAAAAGGGTAAGATAAAAACAGACTTGTGTATTAATTTTCCTATTAGACCACCACTAGTATTCATTATGTGAAGCATAGAAATTCCATTTATTATATATAAATTTTTAGGTAGGGGTTAGTATTTAAGACTCTAAAGAGCATTTAATTATTTTGGTATTAACAAATATCTGTAGAGCACTTTACAACTCACAGATATCTCCTTTACATTACCTTATTTGAGCTGTATGACAACCCTATGAGGATAAATAGAGTTTAATAAACAGGGTTTATTATCCTCATATGTTATAAAACTGAGGCTCAAAAGACAAATACTTACCTATAATCTACAGCTTGTTAATGGAGAGCCAAATGCAAAACTAGGTCTTCTTATGTCATGTACAGTTTTTCTTTTCTTCCAATAAACCATGTTCTGAATGTTCTGTTAATAAGTAGTAAATAAAGTGAATTATTAATAAAAACTTAGAAGCTATCTGTTGCTGTTAGAGGTACAGAAGAAATTATTTTCTAAGATCTGCAACAATGTTCTTATATCGTGGGGACCAGACAGATAGGCAAAGGGAAATGTCTCACAGTCCACCAACATTTGTGGTAACAGTTAAAACACATGTTTATCAGATAGAAGAGTTCCTCAAGTATTAAAATCTTCAGAGGAGCAGTGGTCCATGGCTATAGTAATTCAAAAGGCATTAATTATCAGTGACCAAAGTAGATTAACAAGATAATTCAATTCAGAAGCTTGCTCTGCACAACTCACAAGGGAGGTACCTAAAGTAAGTGGCCTGACACTGTTTACCTGGCCCGTGTGCAACTTACCATTTTTAAATGATAGGTTTTTATCTTTGTGCTTTTTCTTGCCGCAAATAATGTAATGCATCATGGAACACCAAAACAGAATGAAATGACAAGGTGGATGTTAGTTCAATAAAAAACAGCATGTACAAATAAAATTATGTGTAAAATTATAGTAGAGAATTAACATTTTCATGAAGAAGAGAATATGAGGATTCTGCACATGTGTGTATGTAGGCTCACAAAATATTATATACATAATATGCTCAGCCCTCCATAAGCGCAGGTTCCACATCTATATATTCAACCAACCAAAGATCAGAATATTCAGAAATGAATAAAAATAAAATGATAATATAATAAAAATAATACAAATAAACAGTATAGTATAACAATTGTTTACAAAGAATTTGCATCATATTGTATATTAAAAGTAATCTAGAGATAAAGTACACAGAGATAATTTAAGGTTATATGCAAATACTATATTTCATAAGAGATCGAAGCATTTTGGTATCTTCAGAAGGTCCTGGACCTAGTCCCCAGCAGATACCAGATGACTGTACTAGACTATTTATCTTTAATCATCTTCAGATGGAAATTAAAGCTTTAGTCTATCTTTTAATTTCATTCCTGAAATGATATTTTCATAATAAAATGATAAAAGGCTCAGTACTCCCAGGAAGTATCTTTACCTACAAAGCAGTTTCTTTGTAGTTTTCTTGCTAAAAATTCTGTTATTATTCTTTCTATTATAATCTTTAAGTAGAATTTTATTTTTTTATAAAAATGTATCTGTCTTCCATCTGAATTTTTTTTCTAACTCAGAGCACACTTTTATTACGGCATCTTCTTTTTATTTTATTTATTTATTTATTTTATTATTGAATCATAGCTGAGTACATTAGTGCAATCAAGAGGTACAATGTGCTAGTTTCATATACAATCTGAAATACTTTCATCAAAATGTTTAACATAGCCTTCATGGCATTTTCTTAGTTATTGTATGAAGGCATTTGTATTCTGCATTTAGTAAGTTTCGCCTGTACCCTTCTAAGATGCACCATAGGTTTGGCCCCACCAATTACCCTCCCTCCACCCGTTCGCCCCTCTTCCCTCCCCTCCGTTGCCCCTTTGCCCATATTCTTAAGCTATAATTGGTTTATAGCCTTCATATGAAAGCTATAAATTAGCTTCATAGTAGGGCTGGATACTTTTTCTTCCATTCTTGAGATACTTTGCTCAGAAGAGTATGTTCCAGCTCCATGCATGTAAACATGAAAGAAGTAAAGTCTCCATCTTTCTTTAAGGCTGCATAGTATTCCATGGTATACATATACCATAATTTATTCATTAGTGATATTGGTGTATAATTTTCTTCTCTTGTTGGATCTTTCCCTGGTTTAAGGATCAAGGTGATGTTTGTGTCATAGAATGTGTTGGATAGCATTCCTTCTTTTTCTATATTTTGAAAGAGGTTTAGTAATATAGGTACTAGTTCTTTTTTAAAGGTTTGGTAGAATTCTGATGTGAAGCCATCTGGTCCCGGGCTTTTCTTTTTAGGGAGATTTTCTATAGTTGATGCTATTTCGGAACTTGATATAGGCCTATTAAACATTTCCACTTGGTTCTGGCTAAGTCTTGGTAGGTGGCGTGCTTCCAAGTATTGGTCAGTTTCCTTCAGATTTTCATAGTTCTGAGAGTAAAGTTTCTTGTAATATTCGTTAAGGATTTTTTTAATTTCTGAGTTGTCTGTTGTTATTTTGTCTTTACCATTTCTGATTGATGAAATTAGAGAATTTACTCTTTTTTTCCTGGTTAGATTAGCCAAAGGTTTATCTATTTTATTGACCTTTTCAAAAAAGCAACTTATTGATTTATTGATCTGTTATGTAATTATTTTGTTTTCAATTTCATTTAATTCTGCTGTAATTTTGGTTATTTCTTTTCTTCTCCTCGGTTTGGGTTTAGAATGTTCTTCCTTCTCCAGTTGCTTAAGATGTCCCATTAAGTTGTTCACTTCCTCTCTTTCTATTTTCTTGAGGAAGGCTTGTAGTGCTAAAATTTCCATCTGAGGGCTGCATTTGCAATATCCCAGAGGTTCTGATAATGTGTGTCTTCATTGTCATTTTGTTCCAAAAATTTGGTAATTTCCTTCTTAATCTCGTCTGTGACCCATCTATCCTTCAACATAATGTTTTTTAGCTTCTATGTTTTTGTATGAGTATGCAAATTCCTATTGTTTTTGAGTTCAACTTTTGTTCCATGGTGGTCTGAGAAGATCCAAGGAATAATTTCTATTCTTTTAAATTTGCTGAGTTTGGACTTGTGACCTAGGATGTGATCAATTTTGGAGTATGTTCCATGGACTGATGAGAAGAATGTGTATTCAGTTTTGTTAGGATGAAATGTTCAGTAGATGTCTGTTAAATCCAGATGTTGAATGGTTAAGTTTAAATCTAAAATTTCTTTGCTTAGCTTCTTTTTGGAGGATCTATCCACCACTTGTAAAGGGGTGTTAAAATATCCAACTATTATGGAACCAGAGGTAATCAAGTTGCTCATGTCTGTTAGCATTTCTCTTATAAATTGAGGCGCATTCTGGTTGGATGCATAAATATTAATAATTAAAATCTCATCAAATTGAGTAGTACCTTTAACACATATGAAGTATCCATCCTTATCCTTCCTTATTTTGGTTGGTTTAAAGCCTATTGTATCTGTGAATAGGATTGCACCACCTACTTTTTTTCTGGTTTCCATTTGCCTGGAATATAGATGACCATGCCTTCACCTTGAGTCTATATTTATCTTTTAAGGTAAGATGAGATTCCTGTATGCAGCAGATACCTGGGCTGAGTTTTTGTATCCACTCAGCCAACCTGTGCCTCTTTAGAGGACAGTTAAAAGCATTCACCTTAATTGAAAGTAATGATAAGCCTTTCCAGGGTCCAGTGGATATTTTTAATCCTTTCACAGTTGTGGAAGTTGGAATTTGATCAAAAATTTCCGAGTGGGTTTACTTTTGTGGTGGAGGATTACACTGCTCATTATGGAAGATAAGTCTGAGAATATCCTGGAGAGCTGGTTTAGTTATGGCAAATTTCTTCAACATGTGGATGTCATTAAAGTATTCAATTGCTCCATCATAAGTGAAACTCAGTTTAGCTGGATACAGGATCCTGGGTTGCAAGTTATTTTGTTTTAGGAGATTAAAAGTTGATGACCATCCTCTTCTAGCTTGAAAGGTTTCAGCAGAGAGATCTGTAGTTATTCTAATATTCTTCCCTTTGTAGGTTATGGTTTTCTTACATCTGGCTGTTTTCAGAATTTTCTCCTTCATATTAACTTTAGTGAAATTGATAATAATGTGTCTGGGGGCTGTCTTATTCAGGTTGAGTCTTACTAGAGTTCTGAAACTGTCTGCTATCTGAATTTTGGAGTCTTTTGGCATGTCTGGGAAGTTCTCTTTCATAAGCTCAAGAAGGAGTGACTCTGTGTCTTGTGAAGCCATTTCGTCACTTTCAGGGATCCCTATCAGGCGATTATTGGTTTTCTTCGAGTTATCCCAGAGCTCTCTGAGAGAATGATCTGTTTTTTCCTTCCATTTCTCTTTCTCTTTGGAAGTTTGGGATCGTTTGAGAGCTCTGTCTTCAATGTCAGAAATCCTTTCTTCTGCTTGGTCCATTCTGTTTCTAAGGAATTCTACTGTATTTCTCAGATCTTTGAGGGCTCCAACTTTTTGTCTCAATGTGTCAAAATCTTTGGTCATTTTGTCTTTGTATTCGCTGAATTCTTGAGACATCTTTGGGATTACTGCTTGAAATTCTAGTTGCATCTTTTCCTCCATTCTATTGATCTTATTTGCTATCCAGATTCTAAATTCGATTTCTTACATCTCAGCCATTTGTTTATGCATGGGATCTTGTGTGGTGTCTGCCTTATCATTCCTAAGGAGAGTTGATCTACTCTTATTATTCATATTGCCAGAGGTTTTCTGTTGATTCCGCCCCATGATTGTTTCTCGCCATTGTCTCTGGCCATCCTCAGAGTTGGTGAGGCATCTCTCCAAGATTGGACCCTGGCGGGATCACTCTATTGTTGCTGGATATTTTTAGGAAGTTACCCCTGTGTAGCTCCTTTGGGGCCGCACTAGCCAGGGAGTTTTGGCTATGGAAGCAGCTCCAGAGTGGCGCATTTCACACACGGATCCAGCAGCAGGGCTGGGGATGGTGCCCATGGTTCTGGCAATGCCTGGCTCTCAGTGACTTTGACAACAAGAGCAGATGACTCCAGCAGTTTCTGATCTGGGAGAGGGCTCTGCACCGAGGTAGGGAGGGTGCGGGTGGGGCAACTTCCCAAGTCCCCAGCAAGATGGATGTGGCTGATGAGGAGGCAGGGAGGGCACTGGAGGGAGGATGTGGGTTGTGCGCCTACCAGAGTCCCTTGCTGGTGTGGCCCTGGCCGGGGCAGGCTTGGAGGTCTTGGTCGTGCAGCCAGTGGCAGAGTCCCGTGCGTTTGCCGGTATCCCTGTTGGGGGGGGACTGGGTGCCCAGGCAGTGTGGCCTGCGGCGGGGTCGCTCACACCTGCCAGTGTCCCTGGAGTGGGGCGGACCTGGATGCCGAGGCAGAACAGCCCTCATTGGGGTCACTCACGACTGTCAGTGTCCCTGGTGTGGGGTGGGCCTGGGCCCCGAGGTGGCGCAGCCCGCGGCTGAGTTGCTCACACCTGCTGGACACCCTGGTGGGGGGAGGGCTGGTCTTGGCACTGAGGCAGCACAGCCCACGACAGGGTGGCTCACCCCCACTGTAGTCCCTGGAGTGTGGTGGGCCTGAGTGCCGAGGCAACAGGGCTGCTGGAGTCTCTGGAGTGGGGCGGACCTGGGTGCCTAGCCAGTGGGGCCACTAGGCTTCTTGTATTGGGGCAGGCCTGGGTCCTGAGGCGGCGCTGCCTGTGGCGGGGTCATGCACCCGGGTCCCTGGATGCTGGTGGCTATTGGAGAGGGGGAGGCTCGATGCGGCCCCCAGAGTCTTTTGCTGGATGAGGCACTTGGTCTAGCAGACAGAGAGGAGAGGTGCTGCTCAAGAACCTCCTCCCACAGTCTCAGCAGGGATTAGGCTTCTGGTTCATCAGGTAAGGGGGGAAGGGCATAATGGAAGTTCAGAATGGTCGGGAAAACTTTAGTTCAATTTTTCTGCCTAGTGAGAGAATTTTCAGAGTCACAGCGGGGTCCCTCTGGGGAAGTAATCCCCACTTCCACAGCACTCTCCCATGGGGTGAGACAAGAGGTCCACAGTTCACTGTTAGTCTGTAGAAAACCTGCAGGAGTAAATGAAGAAAAAAAAAGAAAGGAAACAGAAAGCAAAAAAGACTACAGCTTTCTTAGGGGAGGGAATGGATACTTTTCCTTTTAAATGAATTTTGTACCTGTAGCTTGCTTTCTTGGAGTCGTAGGTTGCCTCAGCAGAGGTAACCTGCAGTTATCACTTCTCTCTTGGCTGGGCTCCCAGTCTTCAGCTCAATTGGGCATTTTCTGGATGTTATCCTTCCCCATGGTCAGGACTCTCTTCCAGTCGGCCATCTTGCTCCTCTCCCCTATTACTGCATCTTCTAACAGCAGTTTGTGGTAGCTCTTTCTGTAATGTGCAATTACTAATGGTCAATTTCACTGTCTATCTTAAAAATAGAGCTTCTGGAACAAGGTAATCATGCCTTCACAATAATAGCAAACCACAAACTGCTCCTACTCATCCTTCACAAAATAGGAATAATACACTCAGCCATGAATCTTCAAAAAGACTAATTTGGTTTTGTTGCATAGACAGCAATATGTCTGGAATAGCTAATGTTTGCATTCAAGCAGGCCTTATTTATAGAGGATAACTTGGATAAAATATAAAGATAACTTAGCATTTTTTTTTATTTCTCCCCTTTTAGAAGTTAGTCTGTGGAAACAGCTGGGTAAGAGCTTCCTCCTCCTCTACCTAGCCTGGAAGAAAATCTTAGGTCTACAAAATCTTAATATGAAAAGTCAATTTTACTTCTCCATTTTCCATACTTAATGGTAACATGCTGTTACTATTCTAATATGAGTGAACATATAGTCATGCTCTAAATAAACAATGGCAGTGCTGCCATTTAATCTTGGTTTCTTATAATTCCTTTGGGTCCTTGGATGTGATTTTCTCCTTTAGCCCAAGGAACTAAACATGTTTCCCCACTTACTAAGACTTAGTGGAAGGAAAGATGGTTTACAGCCACCACAGTAAATATCTAAGTTCTTAGATTCACTGCTGAACTATTGCTCAATTGAAGCCAATTCTAAACTTTACTTCTGAGCTTACAGCTCCATTTTTTAAAATAGGGAATGCACCTTCAAACTGACAAACCTTGTAAAGTAACTATCTCATAATATAGTACGAAATTTTATTTGGCAGCTTCCTGGTCTATAGTTCAAGTGAAAGAATACATTTAAAGTCAATTAATTATTTCATTTTCTGGTCTTATATTAGATCTGAGAATCTCTTTATTATTATGACATATTCATGCCTTTGTAGTTTAGATGATACCAATTTATTCTAAACTCTTTTTATCTTCTTAATTTTATAACAGTAATACAAATCTGCCTGGGCTGATAACTGCCATTGTGTTTCTTTGACAAGTCTTTCCTACCAGGGGGGAAAAAAAAAAAGAAAAAGAGATAACTCTGTAAGGGTCAGGCTACTTTTTAAAACTCATTAGAGTGCTTGATGCTTTTTGTCTCTGTTATTTACTTACTAAAGAAGAAAATAACTGTTGGTTCAAAAGTGTAGAAGTTTTTCAACCTTGGCACTATTGAGATTTTTTTTTTAATTGAGGCAAAATTCATGTAACATAGACTTGACAATTCTAAAGTGTGCAATTCAGTGGCATTTAGTATATTTACAATGTTGTGTAACTACTAGTTCCAAAACACTTTCACGACTTCAAAGGAGACTCAATACCTATGAAGCTGTCACTTGGTATTTCTTCCTCCTCCCAGACTCTGGCTACTTCTAACCTGCTTTCTATCTCTATGGATTTACCTATTCCAGATATTTCACATAAATCAAATATTACATGACCACATTGTGCACATATGTGTCTAGCTTTTTTCACTTAACATACTTTTTTTAGTTTATTTGTGTTGTATTAATATTAGTATTTCATTCCTTTTTATGACTGAATAATAGTCCGTTGTACGAATGTACCACATTTTGTTTATCCATTTATCAGTTGGTGGACATTTAGCTATTTTTTACCTTTTGGCTATTGTGACTAGTGCTTCCATGAATGTAAATGTACACATTTTTGATTGAATATCTGTTTTCAGTTATTTTGGGTATAGACCTAGGAGACATTTTAGGCTAGATAATTCTTTGCTGTGGGGGATATCCTGTGTATTTTAGGATGTTAAGAGGCATCCTTGACCTCTTCCTACTAGATACCTATGGGACTGTCCCACTTAAATTTATGCCAACAAAAAATATATTCAGATATTACCAAAGGTCCCCTAGGAGTAAAAAATAACCTAAGATTGTGGACCACTGATTTAGAATAAATAGAAGAAAATCTTTTCTTTTTGTTTTGAGGCAGAGTCTGACGGTGTAGCCCCTGGTAGAGTGCCATGGCATCACAGCTCAAAGCGACCCTAAACTCTTGGGTTTAGGCGATTCTCTTGCCTCAGCCTCCCAAGTAGCTGGGACTACAGGTGTCTGCCACAATGCCTGGCTATTTTTTTGTTGTTGTTGTTGCAATTGTCATTGTTGATTTTAGCTGGCCCAGGCTGGGTTTGAACCTACCAGCCTTGGTGTGTGTGGCCAGAGCCCTACCGACTCAGCTATGGGCACCTTCTAGAAGAAAATGTTTAAAGGTAAGCCTTATTTCACATGTTATAATGTTTTACTTTTAAATGCTTAAATAGGCTTTGCTTTTTTAGGGCAGTTTTAGCTTCACAGGAAAATTGAGTAGAAGGTACAAGAATTCCCCAAAACCTCCTTCTCCCACAGATACACTTCTCCCATTATCAACATCCCTCACCAGAGAGATACATTTTTGTTACAACTGATGAACCTACCTTGACACATCATTATCACACAGAATCAATAGTTTACATTAGGGTTTACTCTTGGTTTTGTTCATTCTACAGGTTTGGACATAACGACTAATGATATGTATCTACCATTATAATATTATACAGAGTAGTTTCACTGCCTCAACAATTCACCTATGCATCTCACCCTCCTCCCCAGCCCTGAAAACCTACAGATGATCTCCATATTTTGTCTTTTCCAGAATGTCATATAGTTGTACTCATTCAATATGTACCCTTCTTGGATTAGCTTCTTTCACTTTAGTAATATGCCTTTAAGGGTCTTCCATGCCTTTTCATGGCTTAGTAGCTCATTTATTTTACCATTGAATAATATTCCATTGTCTGGATGTACCACAGTTTGTTTATTCATTTACCTACTAAAAGATGTCTTGATTGTTCCAAGTTTTGGCAATTATGAATAAAGGTGCTACAAACATTTTGTGTAGACCTAAGTTTTCAGCTTTCTTGTGTAAACACCAAGGAGTACAATTGCTGGATCATATGATAAGAATGTGTTTAGTTTTATAAGAAATCACCAAACTGTCTTCTAAAGTGACTATACCATTTTGCATTCTCACCAGCAATGAATGAGAGTTCATGTTTCTCCAGATAGCCTTGACAGCATTGATGATGTCAGTATCCTAGATATTGGCCATTTGAATAGGTATGTAGTGGTATCTCATTATTTTAACTTGCGGTTCCCTGATGACATATAGTTATGAGCTGTATAATGATAATTTGGTCGACAATGGACTGAATATACAATGGTGGTCCCATAAGATTATAATATCTTTTTTTTTTTTTTTGAGACAGAGTCTCAAGTTGTCACCCTGGGTAGAGTGTTGTGACATCACAGTTCACAACAACCTCAAATTCTTGGGTTTAAGCGATTCTCTTGCCTCAGTCTCTCCCAAGTAGTTGGAACTACAGTGCTCGCCATGACGCCTGGCTATTTTTTTTTGTTGCAGTTGTCATTGTTGTTTTAGCTGATCCAGGCTGGGTTTGAACTCACCAGGCTGGGTTTGAACTCACCAGCCTCGGTGTATGTGGCCAGCGCCCTACCCATTGAGCTACGGGTGCCACCCTATAATACCATATTTATACTATATCTTTCCTATGTTTAGATATACAAATGTGTTTTATTATAGTTGCCTACTGAAATCATTACGATCACATACTGTACATGTTTGTAGCCTAGGAGCAATAGTCTTGACCAGTGGTTCTCATCCTTCCTAATGCTACAGTATATTTTCATTGTTAAAAAGGGGTTGCGACCCACAACTGGTTGAGAACTGCTGGTCTAGACCATCTAATTAGGTGTGTAGTAGTGTTTACCGTATGTGTTTATGTAAGTGTACTCTATGATATTCATATGACAAAATGACCTGACAACACCTGTCTCAGAACACATTCCCATACTTAAGAAACATGACTATATACTGTGGAACATCTTTTCATGTGTGTTTTTTCCATCTGTATATCTTCCTTGGTGAGGAGTTGTTAAGGTCTTTGACCTATTTCTCTCTCTCTCTCTCTCTCTTTTTCTTTTTTTTTTTTTAAGAGACAGAGTCTCACTTTGTTGCCCTCGGTAGAGTGCCATGGCTTCACAGCTCACAGCAACCTCCAGCTCTTGGGCTTAGGCGATTCTCTTGCCTCAGCCTCCCGAGTACCTGGGACTACAGGTGCCCGCCACAACACTTGGCTATTTTTGGTTGCAGTTTGGCTGGGGCTGGGTTTGAACCCACCACCTTTGGTATATGGGGCCAGCGCCCTACTCATTGAGCCACAGGTAACCATCTCTTTATATTATGATGGATTTTATAAATGTAAGTTGAGTCTAAAGGAGAGCAGTATATGTTTTTTGAGACCAAGTTGTAGTCCTAGTCCTATGATCAAGTAGCTGTGTTTTTGGGTAAATCACTTAACTATAGATTTAAGTTTTACAATCAGTAAAATGAAGGAGTTAAGATGGATCATTGGTTTTCAGTGTGCTCAGTAAAGCCTTGGGTATTCTAAAGGTGCTCAGGGTCACCCTGAGAAGGGTGGTCATAATGGAAAGGAAGAATGAGAATTTCTCCAAATTTATATAGCACCTCCTATCCAGATAGAACAACTTGGCTATTTTATATTTCAGCTGTTTTTCTTTGTAGGTTTGACTTGCAGAAGATTCTATGACTACTAAAAGCTTAAAAAGCTATTAGATTTGATGAATTTCAAAGATCCTTTTTATCTTTGAGATCCTGTTATGTATGGATATTAATTATTATCTACCTTTTGAAGTTGTATTAATGTATAAAGGGAAAGAAAAGAATATGATAGAAGGAGTAGCAGAATAGTTAATATTATGTGCTTCTCTGATGATGACAAATCAGTCGCTTTCATACTTTATGGTCTTAAAGATTATAATTCTTCCCAGTGTTTCTAGTGTGGCTTCATATACTCAGTATATTTGGTCGAACCATGTGAAATGCTGAAAGTCATGATTTTGGCCTTTAGAAACTATAGTTTCATATCTTTCAATCGATATGTATGAAGTATGCATAGGGAACTCTTGAATTCAGAGGCTTCTAAAGCATCCGTCTCATATATGAGAACTCTCCAGGAGGTAGCCAGCCATGTTATATGAAAAATAGAGACATAGATGGTTGAATACTTTGTAGACAGCCCTCATGTATCAGTGAATTAGAAGTGTGTGGACTCCATGAGTGGTTAAATGTCTAGTTTGGAAGCAAATGAGATTCTAGAATTCTGTGCATTAGCCTAGCACATCCTTTGGGATTAAATTACATGTAGGCTAACAAGAGTGTATTGAAAACAATCAAAATCAAGTTTTCTTTATACTTATTAGGTTTTTTTGGTAAATGTTAGTAGCTTCCAATAGTTGAAGGCCTAAGAGGCCTAGACGTCTGTATAATCTGGTTACCAGGTTACAACCAAGCCTTAGGTAAATTTTGCTATACACGTAAGACATTTATTAACAAGAAGGCACAGTTCTGCCATATATCCTGTATATACACTCCATGAAACCTTACTTCTTTCCTCTTTTGAGTCCACCTACAGTATCTAAGCTAAAAAGTTCATCTGAGGCATATGTGACAGCATTCTAGCTGTTATTCATCTCACCCATCCAATTAGATTAAAGTAACCAAGAATCCTTAAAATCAACTGCTGAACATGGCACCATTTAGGAATCAGTTCTTGGCCACCATTCCTAAGGGTACAAACTTCAGGGGCTTCAGATTTTTATACTGTGTGCAAGCAAAACCTGCATGCAAACTGCTATCTCTAGAGCAAATTCATATAAACAGTATTGATTTCACCAGTGAGAAGTCATTTCTTAAATCTATGTGCTAAACTAGGAAAGGCACTAACTTTTCAGTGAAACTCCATTTCGTAAACCCACTATGTGCTCCTGTGGGCCAGAAAGAAAGATAGCTGAATGCTTTTGTGGTAGCCCCCTTTGGAATGTGGCTTTCCGGTTAAATGGAGCATGCATCCTACTATGAGAATTACCCACCTCTAAAGTCTAGATTACAACTATCACACTGAATACCTATCATACTGTCTTGTCTTTGTGGATGGCTTGTGAGGCGGTTATAATAACATAAAGCTATGTGTTTAAAACCGTATCACATTTGATGCGTTCTGTCTACCTACTTTTTTTTCCATTAAGTAGTGATTAGTCATAGATATTTCCATGTTCTTCCATATGGGAGAGAAATATAATCAGTATAGTAGGATCTATAAACTATTAATAGAAAGGAAATCTTATGGGTTTAACAACTGTAAACATTGATACCTGATATTCTTCCTCACATAATTCAGGAATTCGTAAAAGGAGGAATAGCCATCTTTGGACTGCTTTTGTTTTGATGATTCCATCTGATTTTATGCTTAATCATTCCAAAGTAGGCCATTTATTGATTCCATATTTGTTTGTTTACTATTGGCAAGGCATTTTCCCTAGTTCAGAAATATCGTGTGTTAGAATACCATGCCTTTAAATCAATTGGCATGATTGCTAGTAATTTGATTGCTATTGTCTGCCATTTCCTGAAGAATTCTATTTGGTAAGAAGTAGGTATAAATTTTAAAACCTCCTCAAAGAAAAATTTACCTTTTACTTTCCTTTTTTGGAGAATCTATTGGGCCATTTCTCTTTTTTACTTATGAAGCATAAAATCATGAGACAAGAGACATCTGAACGTATGGTCTAAAATCTGTTTTTAAGAAAACCATATTGAGATATTTAGTATCACTGATCACTGTGGGAGGACCACTTTTCTTTTTTTAAGAGACAGAGTCTCACTTTGTCACCCTTGGTAGAGTGCTATAGCATCACAACTCACAGCAACCTCCAGTTCTTGGGTTTAGGCGATTTTCTTGCCTCCTGAGTAGCTGACAACACCCGGCTATTTTTTGTTGCAGTTTGGCCAGGGCCGGGTTCAAACCCTCCATCCTCAGTATATGGGGCCAGGACCCTACTTACTGAGCCATAGGTGCTGCCCTGGTTTTGTTATCAAAGAATTTTTTTTTTTTTGAGACAGAGTCTCACTCTGTAATCCCAGATAGAGTGCTGTGCCATAATCTCACAGCAACTTCAAACTGTTGAGCTCAAATGATCCTCCTGCCTCAGCCTCCTCAGTAACTAGGACTACAGGTACCTGCCACAATACCCGACTAATTTTTTTCTATTTTTATTAGAGACAGGATCTCGCTCTTGCTCAGGCTGACCTAGAACTTCTGAGCTAAGCAATCCACCAACCTCAGCCTCCCAGAATGCTAGGATTATAGGCATGAACCACCATCCCTGGCCTTGGTTTTAAAGAGTATTGACTTTATAGGCATGCATTATTTCTTTTATTATCTCTTTTATACAAATTCATTTCTAGCATGTTATTCACACTTGTGCCAGGAAATCCACCTGTTATTACTAGTATTACTTTATATGCCTCCAGTAAGTCTTAGGTAATGATCATAACCAACACATTATCCTTAGGAAAAGGGTTTAGGATGTTAAAGATATTAATAATAACATTTTTCTTCTCTCAAACCTTTTAGACATCCTACTTTCACTAGCTCAGTCCTGAAACTACAAATTATTTTTAAAATATTTGAACCTTTGAATGGGTTTCAGCTCCCAAATTCTTGTATAAAGACATACTATATGATTTTCTAACTAAACTACAAATTTGTGACAACCTGGTTGGCACATGAATACCACCATACAATAAATTCTGAATGATAACCATGTCAGGTATGAGAAAATTAACCGTTAATTTTCATAAATAGGCTATAGTAGTGAAATCAAATTGAGAAATATTCCATTTTTCTATTTTCCTATATAAGGGCAGTATGATGATCCAAACAGCATCTGTTTAGTTTGCGTAATTTTGGTTTTTAGTAAGTGAAATGTTACTTCAGAATTTTATTTTCCTAAGGAAAGCTATTTTCATCAGTTTGTGCTTAGTCATTCCTATTTAATTTTCTCAGCAGGAAAAAAAAAAAACCCTTAAAGGTATTGTATGTAGGTAAACAGGGTAAATGATAATATCCAAATAAGGTATAAGTAAGAAAACAATGACTTATAAGTGTGACACTTTGTAAGATTTATAAAAGTAAATTTGAGCACAGGATTAAGGTAGGGAGGATGCTTTGTTGATTTTATGCATTTGTTTATTTACTTATTTTTGGTTTGGTGATGGTGATTGCTTGACCAAAAAATAACGAATACTGTATTCATACCCTGCAAGGATTTGGGTATAATACCGGACTCCCACTTTCTAAAACTCTTTCCATTTATAGAACTCTTTCCTGTTACAACTGAAAGTATTTAAGAAATCCTATGTAAGACCCTTATTTCACAAATTAGGAAACAGGCCAAAATAAATTAAACAACGAATGTAGAATCATGTAGCCAGTTTAGTGTCAGAGCTGGAGCAGGAATCCAGATCTCCTGACTACTACAAATTCAGTCTTTTCACCATACCACATTTTTTTCTTATGGTACGGTTTCACTTACATCAATATAGGGTTGGTGAAAGTGGTGAATGGACTGACTTAGACACCAAGAATATGCAGTAGAACCTCCATAGTTGACCACCTCCCTACCTGACCATCTCCTAATTTTCATAGACCAGACATGCATCACATATACATATCAGTAGAGTAGGCCTAGAGTCTTATGTTGACCAGTTTGTTATAGTCCCTTGGGTGGTCAACTTACAGAGGTTTTACTGTATCTAAAAAGGTGGCTTTTATTTGATAAGCAGAAGGCTCAATTAAGCTGATAGCTTCACATATTCTGCAGTCTTATATGAGAAGTTCACTAAACTAATAGCAATAAACTAAACAAGATTATTAGAGATTTATTCAGAAAAGTAAAACAGCTTCCTGGTTAGTTTATGGATGCACTATAGATTCAGTCTATGGTATACCAACATTTATACAACATAATCTGGGAATAGATTTTCCATTGAATAAATATATTTTGTAGATTGCCTATGTTCACCTTTTTATTATGCTAAGAACACTTTTGAAAAACTATATTTAATGGAAATAGTTCTAAATTAGATTATATAATTTACTACCTCCTTAAAATTATGCAGAACATCATATATCCTTTTGTTAGTAACTCAAATTCACCATAATAAACATAATCATTGAAGGCTGCAGCTTTGTGAACTGTTAATATGAGGGGGGGTTATATCCTACTCTAAGCAATCTCCAAAAGGCCTTCTGTAGCTCTTTTCCCTTGCCTTGAAATTAATTAGCTTTCATTTCTTATTGCTGTCAGTATGTTAATCTAGTTCAACGCATCCTTCTACTTTTCAGTTTACATGTGCAATGAGCCTTTTGAGTCTCATAGCCAGGTTCATGAATGTGGGTAGAATAAATTGCCCCTTGATTAGTCTAAGGGAATTAGGGATTCCCTCTGGTAAAGCATAACATGAGTTACAATGCATGCCCTTGGTTATTTCTTGTTCACAAAACTAGATTTATTTGAGTGACGTCTGTATAAATGAGGTAATACTATCATTAATATCCACAATGATTATATAAAATATTGAATAGCCATCTAAACCATCAACCTAAAATTCAGTATAAAATAGTTTAACCAGTATATTTTGTTGTAGTTACTTATGATTCTGTAAACGTATGTATCTGTCATATATACAATTTTTCTTCCTTAATCTTCCTAAGAGCTTCTTTGTAGTCTATTGTTAAAATTCCAAAGCTGATAATTTATCAACATACATTTGACCAAAATTAAAGTTAATAAAAGTAAGCATGTAAATGATGATAAAGAGTATTTCCTCAAGGGCAGCACCTGTGGCTCAATGAATAGGGCACCGGCCCCATATACTGAGGGTGATGGGTTCAAACCCAGCCCCAAGCCAAACTGCAACAACAAAAAAAACCGTGCATTGTGGTGGGTGCCTGTAGTTCCAGCTACTTGGGAGGCTGAGGCAAGAGAATTGTCTAAGCCCAAGAGCTGAGGTTGCTGTGAGCTGTGACGCATGGAACTCTACCGAGGGCGACAAAGTAAGACTCTGTCTCTTTAAAAAAATATATATATATATTTCCTGAAATGTTTTTTATGAGTATCAAGTTTTTAGAATTAAAAGACTAGAAATAGTCCTTAATTTACATCTATAAGAATTTTTGAACTTTTTTCAAAAAAATTTTTTTTAAGACAGAGTATCACTTTGTCACCCTAAGTAGAGTGCTGTACCATCACAGCTCACAGCAACCTCCAACTTTTGGGCTTAGACAAATTCTCTTGCCTCAGCCTCCTGAGTAGCTGAGACTATAGGCACCCACCACAAAGCCCAGCTATTTTTTTGTTGCAGTTTGACCAGGGCTGGGTTTAAACCCAACACTCTCTATATATGGGGCTGGTGCCCTACTCACTGAGCCACAGGCACTACCAAGAATTTCTGAACTTTTAAAACCTTATGATATTCTCAGATATTTATGAATCATCAAAGTATATTGTATTGACTATGCAGCACTGGGATAATTGAAAGGACTTACAAGATTCTACAGGCTTTGTTTAATAAGACTTTAATAATGACTAACGATGTGGTGCAGCAGGGGAAAGATGGCTCCAAAGACCATTCTTAGTAACACAGGACACACTTGTCTTCTTATTGTGAATTACCAAGATATGTGCAGATAACCTGGTGGCAGAGCAGCCAAGGCACAAGTTTACTGAGAATCTTTGCTATCACACTAGTCTGTGTAATCATTTAAATCAGGTGAAAAGCATCATTCTTCACATTTTCAATAAACAGTTTAGACACGCTGACAACATACAGAGAACCTCCAAGGGATTGTCAGGCTTTAAATAGCACTTTATAAAGCTAGTCACTTTCATCTGAGACTTGATCATGAGCTCAAACTCCCAGGCATCCCTGGAATTAAGCAGATGGAATGCAAGTTAACCCTATCCTTACTCATTTATTCTGTATTTTCTAAGTACATTTTTATTATCAGCTTGATAATTCTTTAGTTTTTCCTTTTGTGGAATAACTGTCACAATGAAAATGAGTCATACTACTATTATTATAAATCTATCTTTGTCACACCCTGAGCAAAGCACTTTAAATTTGTAACTATGGGTTGATGCTGTCGTTCCAACTTTATAGATGAAGATGTGATGCTTAGGTTTTTGCTTTCCTCACACAGTGCTGTTTGCTTTTATACCTCTTTTTCTTACTTTATAACTAATGTGCACTATTTAGCAAGCTTGGGATAGAAATGAGATCACATTCGTTCCTCAAGTTAAACAACCACAAGACCACTTCCCCCCAGTTTTGCAATAATATCTTTCTTCCTTCCCTGACTAACCTTGTTCCTTTGGGAAATCCATGAACTCCAGGATTGCACATTAGGTATAGAGGAGTAGGCCATGGCTCTTGTATTGAAGATCAGATATGGAATTCTACATTCATTTGTAGAAAGTGCCCATCTTTTGTTCTTGACGCTGTTTTGTTATTGCTGCTGTTACTTGTGTATAGTCTTCCATCAAAAATAGGGCACCCAAACCAGGCTTTTCGGTGCTTAGAACAGTTAATTCTAAGGTCACTAAAGGAATAACTATAGTAACTGAAGCATAGGTTGCCTCATCCTGGCTGGTAGTAATTTTTAGCAGTACTGGGCAGGGGGAGGGCATCTTTCTACCCAGCATTTCTCACACCTGTGCTTACTCCTGACCATAGTAGGCTTCATTTCTCAATGTTTCATCTATTTTGTAACCTTGCTATTTCAGTGTTCATGTTCCTAGCCTCTGCTCACAGAATCAAGGTAGCTAACTGAGGAATGACTTGCCTAAGATAACCTACGACTGCGTGATTTGCCTGACTGGTGTAAGGGACTGCACTTTATCCTTTTCCTGCTAGCTATAATTTTTATCAGAACCAACATAACCTACCTGACAGGTTTCAGTAACGTTAAACTTCGAAAGGATCTCAGTCTCCTTCCTCACAGAAGGAACTTCACAGTCCATTCAAGCTTGACATGTCAAATGGATTTGGCAGAGGAGTGGCAAGATTCCATCAGACTTCAGAGCCTCTAAGTCAGAGGGTCCCAAGAAAGGGTAACTTTACTAGTCACAGGGATTAGTTGTCACAGTGATTTTTTTTTCATAGCAGCCATGGGCCAAAATAAATTCCTAATATTAATAGTTCCATTTGTTAAGTCCAAATAAATTAATAAGTATTGATATCTTGACAGCATCATAGCCATTTGAAAAAAGATAATATATACAAATTGAAAGAAAGCAATGTTTGTATTTCAATCTTCTATAACCATACAGTTATATACTGAGGGCATGTATGTGCCTGCTGGGCCCTGCATACATTTTCAAATGTCGGAATTAGATTGGATACTGCCACCCCAAAATCCATGTGATTTTTTTTTTATATGGTACTTTTTTTTTATCACAGCTTTGCAAAAAGAAAAAAAAAGGGAATGTAGAACTATCTTATCTGGCAATGAACCTGTGAAGTACCTCAAGCTAGTAGTTTGTGTGGTGTGTGTGCTGTCTCAGATGTTGAGTATCACTGCATTTCTTTCAAAAATGTTGAATATACTACATGTCTTTGCAAAAATATAAAATATACTGCATGTCTTCTGTGAGTTTGCCACAACACCTTGGGAAACTTTCCTGCACACTTTGGGAACCAAGGTGCTAGTTCCTTGCCAAGCCAAAAAGCATCCAGCTGTTCCCTCTTCCCAGAATAGTAGGTGTCCGTCTATTCCACATCACCATAGCTACTAGGGGAAGCCAAGTGCTGCTTACAAAACAAAAAAGAAAATGTTTGCTCCAAGGGAAGCAAAAATTGAAATAGTCTACAAATTTGAAAAACTTTCTCTTGCCACAAAACAAGAAGGGCATTGAAGTGCTATCTCCCCCCAAATTTGTTGTAAATATATTTTATGCACTATACAAATATGTTATACAACTATATATTAAGTTTCCAATGCTGCTTCATAATTACAAGCATGGTCTATGGCCTCCAAAATTCTGGTCATTTGAGCATCCAACTCTTTCCCATTTTGCGTTTAATGTAGTCCACACAAATTTGATCTTGTTTAATACTAAGTTCTTTAATAGATGTTACAAAGGACTAAAGTTGGATCAACATATTAACATGGGCCCTGCCCTCAGGAAGCTTATAACCAGGAAGGAAAACCAGATAGTCATACCAAAAACTATAATAAAGTTTGATTAATTGCTTCAAATTAATTGAAGTGTACGTAAATACTGAGAATCTATAGCAACTCTAATGAAGTAGGGAGTCAAGTTTGGGGACCGTCTTTAGAGGGTGTAATATCTGAGTGGAGTAGGAGTTCACTAGACAGAGGAAATATCAGGTGCAAAATTATGGAGGCATAAAAGAGCCAACTCATAGAATGGCGAGATTTGGTTTGACTGAGGAATAAGATGCACGGCCAAAGAAATCACCCATTATCCATGTCTTTCACATTGGTCCCTTCCTATCCATTCCTGTTGCCACCACTCATAATGTAGGATACCATTATTCTTAAGCCAGTCTGTTGGGAGTAACCTTTTACCTGGCCTTTCTCCCTTCTACCTCCAAATATGTTGTATATACACATGGTTTTCTAGGTTATTCTTCCCTAAGTATTGCTCTAAAACAGTTCAGATATCTTAGCCTAATATTACATGCCTCCATGACATGGCAACTGGCTACTTTCCTACTTCTTCCTGTTTTGAGTCTTATACTCTGGCCCTACTGACAAGCTCTCTATGCTTCACTTATGCCCCTTGCTTACTCAATTCTAGGCCTTTACTCACTGTTTTCTTAGGATGTCTTTCCTTGCCATATTTGCATGTCCTAATCCTGTCAATCCTTAAAAGGCCAGTTCAAATACACTTGGAAGTGATCTTTCCCCTGGTACCTCCCTCCACACCCAATAGAAATATGTTTGTTTTCTCACCTCAAAGCTCATCTATCATGTTCAGTATTAAAGTAGAGCTCTCTCTATGTGTCTTTTTATCTTTGTTAACTCTTGCACCAAAGAACCTTGAAGGCAACAGTCATTTGTTACTCATTTTATGACTTATTGCACCTTTTTCTTTATTTTATTATTTTCTTTTGAAGAAAAAACATGACTGTTTCTTCAAGATTATGAAAAAGTGGTTAGGTTTTTTTAATAAATACACCTATTGTGAGGGGGACTGTGTGTATAAGCCCTATATTTGAAATATTTTCTTTAACAAGAGTGTTTCCTAACTGAATCTAAAGAAAGAAAAAGGTTTAGATTTTTCTTTATTTCCTTCAGTGAGAAAACTGCCAGTTTTATATAATACATCAATGTTGTGTCGTCAAGCACATTTACATTTGGTATACTTGTCACATCATGTGATCCCTGACTAAGGCATGCACATGATTCCTGACAATTATGAGTTAACTCACACAATTTAAGGAGAAGGAGACTGAGGGAAGTGATCACCTTTTGCTTCAAATATCGGTGCTTCAGTTCAATGCAAGCCTTTACAGCCTGGAAATACCTTGATTTTTTTTTTTTTTTTTAAGACAGAGTCTCACTTTTTTGCCCTCAGAAGAGTGATGTGACATAGCTCACAGCATCCTCCAACTCTTACTTTTTATTAAGTCATAACTGTGTACATTAATGCATTTATGGGGTACAACGTACTGATTTTATGTACAATTGGGAATGCTTACATCAAACTGGTTAACATAACCTTCACCTCACTTATTTGTTGTGTTAAGACATTTATACTCTACTCTTAATAGTTTTGACCTGTACCCTTGCATTGTGCACATTAGGTGAGGTCCCACCAAATGCCTTCCCTCCTCCCAGCTTCTTCCCCCCCCCTCCCCTCCCTACTCCCACTTCTTCCCTTCTTCATTCTGGACTAGTTATGTTTTATCATTCTTAAGAAAGTGTGGGTGATTATATATTGGTTTCATAATAGCATTGAGTACATTGGATATCTTTTCTTCCATTCTTGAGATACTTTACTAAGAAGAGTATGCTCCAGCTCTATCCAGGTAAACATAAAAGATATAAAGTCTCCATCTTTTTTATGGCTGTGTAATATTCCATGGTACAATTTGTTAATCCATTCATGAGTTGATGAGCACTTGGGCTGCTTCCATGACTTGGCAATTATGAATTGGGCTTAAGCGAGTCTCTCACCTCAGCCTCAGGGTCTTGCTCTTGCTCAGGCTGGTTTCAACCCTGTGGGCTTAGGCAGTCCACCAGCCTCGGCCTCCCAGAGTGCTAGGATTACAGGTATGAACCACTGCTTGTTGTTTTGAGAGGAGATAATTTGATTTCATCCTGTTGGCTGCTGCCTCCTCCTTTGTTTCTGCATGTAAAAATTTTCTAATTCGATTATCATCATGCAGGGTCCATCAGATTTCCAAATTACTTTGAGAAGGACTGGCAAATATTCTGCTACCATTTCCTATTTTGTCTTATGCCAGATATAACTAATCTATAATAGTATTTTTCCTACTAGTCAGGTACTTAGTCCAAGTGGTATCCTTTAACTGACCAGATTTGACAAGCGAGATAAAACCAACTTGCTAGCTCCATTTACAGACTTAAGTATTATATTATCTTTCCTCTTGGTACAAGAAATATGTAGAAGATGATTGTGGAATCATTTATAGGACATTTCATTAGGCTGGGATTAGATCTGTTTCCTGCTTCATTGCCTTCTTTTAATTAGCCTGCTTTCTGGTTATTAGATAACTGGAGTTGCCTGAATTAGTCTGCTCTCCTTGCTTCCCCTTTTCCATTTAGATAGTATATAAGAAAATAATTTTCTCTGAGGAGTATGTACATTCTTTTTCTCTTAAAAGTTCAAAATATGTTATTGTTTATCCTCAGGAAAACTGTCAAAACTCAGGGATATCATAGACTGAATTAGCATATTTATTGTGTTTACAACAAGGAAGCTTATATTCTGTTCAATTTTTCACTTCTCTGATCACACACACAGTATTGTATTCAGCATAGGATTTTGTATTTTATGAGAGAAAGATGGTACAGAGACTCAAATCCATTTTATATGACAGATGAATAAACAAGACATGCTTATACTAGAATAGAGTAGTCCTAAGGGAAATAAAATCATTTACAATCTTTCTCCACGTATGCCTGTTATATTAAGGAGACTTGGATGTCATTTCAGAGGATATAAATAAGACCAATGGCTAGAAGTTATCAATTTGATAAAATGTCTCTTAGAAAAGGAAACCATAGTTAAATAAATATGACGAATACATGTGCCATGCCCCTTTCAGGAGTTTTACAAAGATAGTCATGTGCCACATTCTGATGTTTCAGTCAATTATCAGACCACATAGATGGTGACTGTGGTCCCACAAGATTTTAATGAAGCTGAAAAATTCTTATTGCCTGGTGACATCATAAGATTATAGCATAACACATTACTCACATGTTTGTGGTGTTACTGATATAAACAAACATATTGTGCTGCCAGTTGCGCAAAAGGGTAGCACATATGGTTATATACAGTACATAATACTTTATAATGACAAACAATTATGCTAGTGGTTTATGTATTTACTATAGTATACTATACTTTTATTCATTATTTTAGAGTAGTATTCCTTCGACTTACCAAAAAAGTTAATTGTAAAACAGCCTCACACAGGTCCTTCAGAAGACATTCCAGAAGAAGGCATTGTTAACATAGGAGACGACCCCTGAATACCTTCCAGTAGGACAAGATTTGGAGGTAGAAGACAGTGATAGTGATGATCCCTACCCTGTGGAGGCCTAGGCTAATGTGTATGTTTGTTTCTTAGTTTTTAAAAAGTTTAAAAAGCAGCTGGTCACAGTGGCTCATACCTGTAATCCTAGCACTCTCAGAGGCTGAGGCTGAGGCAGGTGCATTGCTTGAGCTCAGGAGTTGCAGACCAGCCTGAGCCAAGAGCAAGACCCCATCTCTACTAAATAGAAAACCTAGCCGTGCATTGTGGTGGGTGCCTATAGTCTGAGCTACTTGGGATAAGAGGATCACCTGAGCCCAAGAGTTTGAGGTTGTTGTGAGCTATGATGGTGCCACAGCACACTACCAAGGGCAACAGAATGAGACTCTGTCTCAATCAATCAGTCAATAAATTAACGTTACAAAATAAGTTTAAAAAGCTAAATAAGTATAATAAAATAGCTTTTTAAATAGTAAAAAAGCTTGGCTCGGCGCCTGTAGCATAGCAGTTACCACGTCAGCCACATACACTGAGGCTGGTGGGTTCGAACCCAGCCCGGGCCTACTAAACAACAATGACAAGTTCAACCAAAAAATAGCTGGGTGTTGTGGCGGGCACCTGTAGTCCCAGTTACTTGGGAGGCTGAGGTAAGAGAATTGCTTAAGCCCAAGAGTTTGAGGTTGCTGTGAGTTATGATGGCACAGCACTCTACCCAGGGGGACATAGTGAGACTCTGTCTCAAAAAAAAAAAAAAATTAAAAATAAATAAATAAAAATAAATAGTAAAAAAGCGTATAGTATAAGATTATAAAGAAAAAATATTTTTGCATAGCTGTACATTGCGTGTTTTAAGGTATTAGTAAAAAAGAACCAAATTTTAAAAATTAAAAAGTTTATAAAGTAAATTATAGTAGGTAGTAGGCTAAGGTTAACTTTTTTGTGTGTTTTTGAGATAGAGTCTCACTTCGTTGCCCTCAGTAGAGTGCTGTGACATCATACCTCACAGCAACCTCAAACTCTGAGGGTCAAGTGATTCTCTTGCCTCAGCCTCCCAAGTAGCTGGGACTATAGGCACCTGCTACAATGCCTGGCTATTTTTAGAGACGAGGTCTAGGTCTGGCTCAGGCTGGTCTCACACTTGTGAGCTCAGGTGATCCACCTGCCTCGGCCTTCGAAGTGCTAGGATTACAGGTATGAGCCACCCTGCCCAGCTAGGTTAACATATTATGGAAGAAGGAAAAGTATTTTTTAAGAAAAATCGTTTTTATATATTTAGTATAGCCTAAGAGTACAGTGCTTATAAAACCTACAGTAGTATACAGGAATATCCTAGGCCTTCACATTCACTCATCACTCACTCAGTGACTCACCCATAGCAACTTCTTAGCCTGCAAACTATTCATGGTAAGTGTCCTATACTGGTGTACTACTTTTTATCTTTTATCGTGTATTTCTACTTTACCTTTTCTTGATATGTTTAGATACACAAATGCCTAGAATATTCACTAAAGTAACAAGCTGCACATATTTGTACCTTAGTAAGCTATACTGTATACTCTAGGTGTGTAGTAGGCTATGCCATCTAGGTTTGTGTAAGTGCACTTTTTGATATTCATACTACAAAAATCACCTAATGACACATTTCTCAGAACGAATCCACATTGTTAAGCAGTGCATGCCTGTACATATTAAATATGTATCAAGGGCCCTAAAAAGTCAGGCAGTTAAAGATCTCTTTAAATTTGTTAACCCGTGCATTCTATAAACACCATCCTCAGAATGTTTCCTAAGGAACTTACATTAGTATTGAGGTTCTCAAACAATGGTATTGAGACCAGTGGCATTAGCATTACCTGGGAACTGATTAGAAATGCATTTTCTTGGTTTCCCCCCATAACTATGGAATCAGAAATCTATAATAATAAGTCCTCTCAAGATTCTGATACTGCTAAAAGGTGAAAAGCACTACTAAAAATTTTTGCTGTTATTTGATTCAACAGCATCTTTTTTGGTTCCTTCACATTACTTAACCACAATTTATATTTTTAAAAGTTTCATCTAATATTGTATGATCCTGATTCATTGTGTAGATGGTTCCACTTATGAGATACAGAGGAAGGAGATACTTATTGAAGGCCTATCATGGTTTTCACCCTCATGTAGGTGCCACCTAATTGGTGTCAATTTGAATACTTTAAATAATGAGTCCCTATCTTCTATAAAGTGAAATACCTATTGCCATTTTTGAAAGAGTAGTTACTGGTTTTCTTTTACTTAATTTTTTTTGAAAAGTATAGACTTGTTTTTTAGCATCTTGAAAGATCTGTAGTATGCCTTCTCTGATATCAAAATTCTGTACAGTAGGAAATTTTCACATCTCTTTGCATTAGTGAAAATTAAATTCTGGTGGTATTATATTTATCTCTCCAAATAAGAAAGATGCTTTTGGAAAAATCTAATTGAAGTAAAGCTAAAATGTATCTTTATATACAAATAAAAACAATCCCCCATAAATATACATATGAATATCGCCTTATTTATTTTACTGGGTTTCATAAATACATGTTGAATTTTTATACAAAATGCCTCTGTGAATCAGACAGTAGGATTTTCTTTTTCTGAAGGACAGTGAAATGTGTCTGAAAGACAATTAAACTGTTACACTATATTTAACTTAAATGCATTTAGTACAAAATTACTTTTAGTGTATCCTCAGAAGGAATTATGACCAAATTTAATTTTTCGACATTATTTTGTCACTTCTTATTAGGTCAACTGGAGTTTTATTTATTTTTAGTTAGAGGGATACGAATTGATAGTCTAGAGAGTGGATTTTGATTTGGCTGCTGTTGTCTGACAGCAGAATGCCTTGGGGTATCTCCTTACAGTAATGAGTATAAGTAGTGCTATCATTATTACTATATTTAAACACCTATGATTGACAGGAGTGTGCTATAAGTCAGAATATAACATAGTTAATTATGTCACTGTCCCTGCCCAGGGCAACTGCTACTAAAAGGACATACTCACATAATGAAGAAGAAAGCAGATATAGTCTGCTGGTTTATTTCATTGCTCAATCACCAAAAGAACTTTAGGATGTTGGTTCTGTTTTCTAAAGAGCATCTAGCAGTTTTCATCTTGTATATTAACTGCTCATATGGGTTTTATATTACATTTTTATACTCATTGTTATATTTCTTTTTAGTTTTTCTCACAGGAGAAAAAGCCAATTCTGTATTAAAACGTTACCCAAGAGCTAATGGACTTTTTGAAGAAATAAGACAGGGTAACATAGAGCGTGAGTGTAAAGAAGAAGTCTGCACATTTGAAGAAGCAAGAGAAGCTTTTGAAAATAATGAAAAAACGGTAAGTATGTTGGCCATTAAAAAATTACAGATATACCAACCATTTTGATGTATGTTTAGAATATGCATTCCTGAATTAGGTACATTGCTATCAATTAAAAATTGCCTTTGTGTAGAACTCTGAAAATGGAATCTAACTAATAATATTCTGTGGATGAGAGAGCTAGTTTTACTTCCCTGTGCATTGGCTTGTCTTGGAGGGCCTCAGTTCTATAGGACTTTGCTAAGCTAGGATTTATTATCTTGGCATGTGGGAAGGATTTAGTTCACATAAGGCTTCGTTCTAGAAAGTTATAGATAAAATCACTTCACCTAATTACAGAGCAATTGTGGAGGCAGATAATGTATACTAACGTTATAAAACATTTTGCTTCTCATACAAAAGACAACCAGACTTCCCATCCTACTCAGTGAGAATACTTCTCTTCACCTCTCTTTACTCTAGACCACATACTGTTCAAGGAAAACAGGGATGGAAAAGCACAAACCTGGGGTATAAATTCTATAGATGCTTTACAGCTGGGAATTACATTACCAGAGGTAGCTATTGTATAAAGATCTAGTCCTGGGCACCGCCAAAAAAATTAAAATAAAATAAATACTAAACAGGTGATATAAGATGTGCTAGAGTGACATCAAATATACCTCATTGGCAGCAAATGCAGAAGAGTTTTAAAGAAAAGAGGATTTGATCTGAAAAGAAGGGCCCAGGCATAAGATGAAACTCAAAGAAAGATACCATAGAGATTGCTAGATTCTAGTGTGCACAGCAAAAACAAAATCAGTTTATAAATTGGTAAGCTGTGAGCCTCGTTATTTCAAATCTTAGTTAAGTTACATGGTTAAAAACAGAAAAAAAAAAACACATCATAATTCTAGCAGTCAATCACAAAGCACTGTTGACGTTTTAAATTTTTTTCAGCTTTTTTCTTCTGCATCTGTTTAGTCTTTGTTGGTTTTATTTTATACATTTTACTTTTTTGTACAATTAATACATGTATGTTTTGAGAAAGTGAAAAATGCAGTAATACCTTAATAAAATCACTTGAATTTTTAGCACCACTAGTTTTATAATTTTGGCGTATTCAGCCTGTTTTTACTGTATAGATAAGTAGAAATAGTATTTTGTAGCATGCTGTTACTCATAAAAACTATCTCAAGTACTTAAAACATAGACAAAACTTGGTTATTGGTACTATGTTTTATCAAATAATCTAAATTTTAGATGTTCTACTATGGTTTTGAGAAAACTAATGACTTTTCACCCTACCTTATCATTCTCCTTTAAAAAGAATAAATACTTGTTTGAAATTTATTGTTCTAAAAGTACTTTATACCAGTTAATAATATTTTTAAAAAATCACTTTACTGAGGTGTGATTAACATACAAAAAGCTGTATATATTTAATGTATACATCTTGATGAGTTTGGGGATAGGTGCATACCCTTTAAACCATCACCACCATCAAGGCTATAAACATAGTCATCACCTGTCAACATTTCTTCTTGCCCCTTTTATCACTATTGTTGTTGTTATTATGTATGTGGGGGGGGTGTAAGAATACTTAGCATACCATCTATTTTCTTTGCAAAATTTAATAATATGATATAGTATTGTTAACAATTTTAGGCACTCTGCTGTGTAGTAGACCTCCAGAATTTATTTATCTTGCATAACTGAAAGTTTGTGTCCTTTGGCTGCTACCTCCCTGTTTCCCTCTCCTCCAAGCCCCTGACAACTACTACTTTCCTCTCTGCATTTTTTTTGCTTTCTGCAGTTTTTTTTGTTTGTTTGTTTTGTTTTTTTTGCCAGGGCTAGGTTTGAACCCACCACCTCCAGTGTATGGGGCCAGTGCCCCACTCCTTTGAGTCACAGGCACTGCCCCTTCTCTGCTTTTATTAGTTCACCTTTTTTGATTTTGCATATAAATAAAATCATGCACTGTTTTTCTTTCTGTGCCTGGCTTATTTCACTTAACATGATGTCCTCTTTTACCCGTGTTGTTGAAAATGGTAGGCTTTCCTTCATTTTAAGGTTGAATTGTATGTTCAAGCCACATTTTCCTTATATATTCATCTGGCAATGGACACTTTATTACTTCTAGGAATAATAATTTAGAAACCAAGATCTGGGAACAGAGTGTGGTTTTTGTTACCAGGGTGTCAGTACTTCTGGTCCATTGAGTAACAGGGCTCAGAAAAATAAAAATCACATGTACATATACACATCCATGAATATAAATGTCTATATATACACATATACCCAAAGGGCAAATTCATTCTGCTAATCTCTGCTTCCAATCCAATCCCTCAGGGCTTTTCTAACCATTCTATATTTGTACATAAAGATATAGATGTTCTTCCACAATGAGAATCTTGGCTCCCAATATTAGCTCATTTGCTCAGATCTATAATATACATATAATGGTTTTAGAATTTTAGTATCTGTATTATAATAGGGAGGTGGGAAAACATTTCTATTCATTCATTTATTCATTCATTCATCCATCCTATCAAGCCAGCCAGCCAGGAAATCACTAAGTAGGTTTCATAATGATTATCCTTTTTTAAAGGAAGTTATCCAGGGTATACATAAAGTTCATGTGCAATTTATTATGTTAACTATTTTATTTTATTAATTAAATAATAGCTATACATTAATGCAATTGTGGGGTACAATGTGCTGGTATTTTAAATTGCACATGAACTTTGTGTCCACCTTGTATAGTACTCCCTTGTAAGGATGTGCCACAGTTTAGTTAGCTAATCTACATTTGGGTATTAAGTAATTTTGATTATATATATTTTTCCAATGACAGATAATTCTGCAGTAAATAACTTTGTCCTTTTATTTTGGATTATTGGAAGTGTATCTTCATGGTGAATCCTGAGAAGTGAAATTACTGGTCCAGGGTTAATGCATATGTAATTTTGTTAAATATTTCCACAGTACCCTCCATAAGTGTTGTACCATTTTATATTTCCACCAGATATTTGAAAGAGCCATGTCCTCACATTCTCACCAATAAAGTGTTTTGACATATTTATCAGTCTGTTGGGAAAGACATGTTATCTTGTGCTTTTTTTTCTCATTAAACTTTTTTTTGTTGTTATCTTGTGTTGTTTCAATTTGCATTTGTCTTATAAGTGAAGTTACACATTTTGCCACATGTTTGCACTTGATCATTGTCTTTGTCATTGCACATTTTTCTATCAGATTAATAGTCTCTTTTCCTTTCAATTTTTAAAACGTATATTAAAGATAGTAACCTTTATTTGGGATATATATTTCAAATATTTGTTTGTAGTTCTCACTTGGATTTTGACTTTGTTCATTGTGTATTTTTTTTTTTTTTTTGAGACAGAGCCTCAAGCTGTCTCCCTGGGTAGAGTGCTGTGGCATCACAGCTCACAGCAACCTCCAACTTTTGGGCTCAAGTGATTCTCCTGCCTCTGCCTCCCGAGTAGCTGGGACTACAGGCACCTGCCACAATGCCCAGTTATTTTTTGGTTGCAGCCGTCATTGTTGTTTGGCAGGCCCGGGCTGGATTCAAAAACCCGCCAGCTCAGGTGTATGTGGCTGGCGCCTTAGCCTCTTTAGCTACATGCACCAAGCCCATTGTGTCCTTTTCAATGCATTTTTTTCATTTTCATTGTAGTCATAAATTCAGTAAATCTTTTATTGAATCTGGATATAGAATCATAATAGCAAATTTCCTCTATACCCAATTATAGAAGAATTCACATAATTTAATCTATTTGAGTTTTTACATTTAGATAGCTGATACACTTGGGTATGGTGTGACTTATGGATATCATTTTTTCACATGGTTATTTACTTGTCCAAACAACATATAGTAGGAAGCTGGTCTTGGCCCCAGTGATTTTATATCATGTATCCAATTTCCATACATACCTAGTCTGTTTCAGGACTTTTCTATTCTAGTCCATTGGTCTATCATTCTGCTCAAATGCTAGCCATCTTGTTTTAATGACAGAGAATTTGTAGTATGTTTTAGTATAATTTAGAGCTAGTTACCCTTTATAAGATCTTTTTTTTTCCAGTGGTTTGTGACCTATTCGTGCATGTTTATTTTTACTTTTCAAGTCCGGAAAAAAATAATTTTGTCAGTATTGTTATTGGGATCTTTGCATTTTGTGAGTTTGTGAATTAACTTAGGAAGAAATAATATTTTTGAGATATTAAGTCACCATCTCCAAGAGAAGCAATGTCTTTCTATTTGTTAGATGTCAACATTTCTTAGGTTGGTTCCTAAGTATTGCTTCTGTTGCTATTATAAATGAGATTTTCTTTTCAGTAATATATTCTGACTTGGTATTAAGTGTGTGTGAAAGGTGCTGTTTGTTAAAACCTTTATTGTCTTGTAGTTGACATAAGATTAAACATACCTATTTAAAGTGTACAATTTGGTAAGTTTTGACATGTATATAGTATGTACACCTATCAAAACATCACCAAAATCAAGATAGTAAATTCATTATCCCTCAGAGTTACTTCTTGCTCCATTGTAATTCTTCTTTTGCCTCCTTCTGCACAATCACCCCTCAACCCCAAGCAACAATTGATCTGACTATAGATTAGCTTATATTTTCTAGACTTTTCTGTAAATGAAAACATACAATATGAACTCTTTTTCATCTGCTTTCATTCAGCGCAGTTACATTGAAATGTGTCAATATTGCACATTATTGATAGTTCATTTCTGCTGCTGAGTATTATGTTATATGTATATGTCACCATTGATTCATCCATTCTCCTATTGATGGTCATTTGGGTTGTTTTCATTTTAAAGCTATTATAAATAAAGCTGCCATGAATATTCATGTATAAGCCTATTTTTTTTAATTAAGGTACTATATTTTGACTTGAGTTCTAAGAAATTCTATAGTCAAAGTTATACTTTCAAGGATGCATTCAACCTTTTTAAGTTTTTTGATAATATATTTTTAATTTCAAATTAATATGAAGGTGTAAATGTTTAGGTTGCATTGTGTTCAATTCTAAGGTAAAGTTCAAGTTGTAGTTGAGCCCTTTACCAGGGGACATGCTGAATACCCTCACATTGTGCACCTTAGGTGAGTTCTTGCCAATTGCCCTGCCCCTTGCTGGACTATATCTGGGGTTTATCTTTTCTTTAGGCTTGTAGTTGTTTATATGTTGGTTTCTTTCATACTAGTATTGATTACATTGGGTATTTTTCCATTCTTGAGATGCTTTACTAAGAAGAATGAGTTCCAGCTCCATCTAGGTAAACACAAAAGATGTAAATGTCTCCATCTTCCTATGACTGAATAATACTCCACGATATACATATACCAACCACAGTTTGTTAATCCATTCATGGATTGATGAACATTTGGGTTGCTTTCATGACTTGGCAGTTATGAATTGAGCTGCAATAAACATTCTGATGCAAATCTCCTTGCTATAAAAGGTTTTTTGTTCTTCTGGGTAATCCCCAGTAATGGGATTGCATGCTCAAGTGAAAGGTTGAGTTTTAGTTCTTTAAGAATTCTCCGTACTTCTTTCCATAAAGGTTGTATTAGTTTGCAATCCCACCAGCAGTGCAAAAGTGTTCCATTCTTTCCACATCTATGCCAGCATCTGCAAATTTGGGACTTTGTGATGTGGGCTAATCTTACTTTATTTAGGTTATATGTCAGAGTGGTTTTGATTTGCATTTCTCTGATAAATAGAGATGAGAGCATTTTTTTCATGTGTTTGTTGGCCATTGATCTGTCATCTTCAGAGACGTTTCTGTTCAAGTCTCTTGCCCACTTATTAAGAGGGTTATTTGCCCTTTTATTGTTGATTAGTTTGAGTTCTCTTTTGAGAACTCAGTCCTTTGTCAGATTTATAACATGCAAATACCTTCTTCCATTCCAAAGGCAGTCTGTTTTCTTTAATTGTGATACCCTTAGCTGAGCACCAGCATTTTAGGTTGATCATGTCCCATTTATTTGTTTTTGGTGTTGCTACAGTTGCCAGGAGCTTCTTCATAACATCTTTTCCCAGGTTAATATTTTCAGGCATTTACTCCACACTTTCTTCTACAATTTTTATTGTTTCAGGTCTTAAATTTAAATCTTTCATCAAATGAGGGTCAATTTTTGTCATTGGAAAGAGGTGTGGGTCCAGTTTCAGTCTTATATATGTGGCTAACCAGTTCTCCCGGCACCATTTATTAAATAGATATTCTTTTCCATCAGTGCATGCTTTTGTTTGGCTGATCAAAGATCAGAAGGTAACTTTCTATATTTTTAACCTTGTAATTTTGAGATAATTATACATTCATAGAAAAATGCAAAGATAATGCTGAGAGGTTTCATGTAGCCTTTCCTTACTTTCTTCCAATGATTACATCTTATATAACTACAAGATCAAAATCAGAAAGATCATATGGGTGCAATCTGTGTGTATAGTTCTATACCATTTTATCATTTATGTGGTTTTGTGTAAGCACCACTAAAATCAAGGTGCAGACTAATGTCATCACCGCAAAGTTCTCCCTCTCTTCCAACTATCCCTAACCCCTGGCAATCACTAATCTGTTCTCCAACTCTGTAATTCTGTCATTGTAAGAATGTTATATAAATATATAAATGTGGAACTTTTTGAGATTGACTTTTTACAGCTAGTAAAATGCTCCTGAGATTCATCCAAGTTATAATGTATATCAACAGTTCAGTCATTTCTATTACTCAGTAGTATTCCATGGTATTGATATACCATGGTTTGTTGAACCATCTACCCATTAAGGTACATCAGTGTTGTTTCCAGTTTGGAGCTGTTACAGATAAAGCTGCTATGAAATTGTATACAAGTTTTTTTTTGTTATTGTTGACATAAATTTTCATTTCTCTGGAGTACAGTCGTTAGATTGTATGGATATACATGTAGTTCTTTAATACACTGATTAATTTATCATTCTATAAATTACCATTTTACATTCATTCCCACCAGCAGTGTTTGGGTTACCCAGTTTCCCTAAACACTCTCCAGCACTTGGTGTTATTACTGTATTTTATATTAACTGATAGTTGTGTAGTAATATTCATTGTGGTTTTAGTCTATATTTCCTTGATAATGATGTCAAACATCTTTTTATGTGCTTGTTTTCAATTTATTTATCTTCTTTGGTGAAATATTTCTTCGTGTAATTTGCTTTTTAATTGACTATTTTGTTTTACGATTGAGTTTTTCGAGTTCTTTATTATTGTAGGTATGGTTCCATTGTCAGATGTATGGTTTGTAAGCTATTGATTTTTATGTGTAATTGTATATCCTGCTACCTTGCTTGAGTTAGTTTCATCACTGACTCTCAAGGTGAGTAATGTTTTTAAATGCCTACCTCTCTGGCTGTTATGCATCTCCGTGCCTCTGTGTATCCTTTTCTGCACACAGAGACGGGTGTGCTGCAATTCAGCCATCTTTGAAGCAAGGAGAAGAAAATTCACCTGTGAGAGAATTTCTTGACAAATTCTATGTGTTCTCTAGCACCACCTTTTCATCCCTATAGAAATATTCTCATTAGCCTTCTATAAAAAGCAAAAAAAACCCGGCTCTTTTATACTCACTTCCCTATGGAACTTTCCTGTCATCATGGTTTGAAATGTTGCTGATTCCCAAATTTTTATCTCCATCTTAGAGGGATACCTTAAAGGGCAGATTTGTACAACTTACTATCTACTCAGTGTCTTCTCTTGGAATCAAATACAGTGATTAAACTGTATTTTAGATAAGTAAATAAACACATTTTTACTCTATCCTCCCCAAATCTGCTCCTACAACAACCTTTTTGACCTCAGCAAGTAGTAATCGGTCCATCCATCCATTTGCTGATTGCCATATCATGTTGCCATCCCTGACTCTTCTTTCTTTTCATATCCCACACCTAATCTGCCAATAGTTCGTTCTAACATGAAAATGTATTCAGAATTTAGCCACCTATATGTCACCACTTTACATTCAAGCCACCATCACCCTCTTATCTATATTATTTCTTTGCCCCCTTTCCAATAATTGATTTTTGAACCACTAGACTAGAGCAATCTTTTGAAGTCTCAGTTTCCCATCTTTCTTAGTAAAAGCCAGAATGCTCAGAATCACCCACAAAGCACTACACAATTTGTCCCTATGTGTCTCCATCCCACACCTCCACTCCATCTACAGCCATTTCTTTACCACATCCCACATCTCCTATGACGGTTCACTCATTACTCACTTTGTAGTGGCTTTCTTATGCCCCCTCACACATACAGACAGCATGTGTCCCTCCTCATGGCTTTGGCACTTGTTCTTTCCTCTTCCAGATGGATATGTCTGGGCTACCTCAAGGCTTTCAAATTTTTGCTTAAGTTCACTTTCTCAGTTGAGCAAGGATCCTACCATAAATTGCAACTGCTTAACACTTCTGTGAATTATTTTTCTTTCCAGCACTAGCCTTGCCTGACATCCATTTATTTTATCAGTTGATTGTTGCTCTCCCAAATGTTCCGTGACAGCAGCATCTCTCATCCGTTTTGTTCATAGTTACAGTCCTTAGCCTATAAAGCAGTACTGGCATGTAATAGGGGCTAAATAAATATTTGATGAAGAAATGAATGAATAGATGGGCATATTATGAAATCCATTTAAAGCATGGGAAGAAGTGATTTAAAACTTCTATCATTTCCCAAGTTGGTTGATAGATGTGGACTTTAAAATGTTTTTTATTATGTTGATGATATGTTTGTTCCCTTTATGGTTTAAAGTCTGTTGTCTGAGTCTGCTTATGCCATTAAAACCATACCATTCACAGTAATGTGTGCTGAAGGGCTTTTTGTCTAATAAGTGTAACATAATTGGCATTCTTATCCTTGATGTATTTCAGAACTATTTCAGAATATTGTCCATTATGTATTAAGAAACATCTAACATTTCACAATACAGTTTCATCTTAATCTTGACAGTGAAGAAAATGATTACCTTTTGAGATTTGCTTTCTATTCCTAGACTAGTTATTAAAACTACCTTTTTGCTTACTAAAATTTATTACTCAGACCTCTTTTACTCATACATATTTTAATCATCCCCTAACCATGAACTATGTGAATTTAGAAGATTTCTTTTATTTTTTTACCCTCATATTATCCCCAAATTTATTTTTTTTTATTGTTTGGGATTCATTGAGGGTATAAAGAATTAGGTTACACTGGTTGCATTTGTTAGATAAAGTCCCTCTTATGATTGTGTCCCATCCCCAAGAGGTGTGCTATACACCGTGACCCCCATCCCTCTCTGTACTCCTCTCTCCCCACTAGCTCATTCCCCTACCCCCATTGTATTAGCTCATCTACTGCTTTCATATTAGAATAGAGTACATTGGATTCTTGCTTCTCCCTTCTTGTGTTGCTTTACTGAGAAGAATGTGTTTCAACTCCATCCAGGTTAATACACAAGATGTAAAGTCTCCATCTTTTTTAGTGGCTGAATAGTATTCCATGGTGTACATACACCACAGTTTGTTAATTCATTCCTGGGTGGGTGGGCATTTAGGCTGTTTCCACATTTTGACGATTGTAAATTTAACCACAATAAACAGTCTAGTGCATATGTCCTTATGATAAAAGGCTTTTTTTTTTTTTCTTCTGGGTAGATGCCTACTAATGGGATTGCAGAATCAAATGACAGGTCTAATTTGAGTTCTTTGAGGATTCACCATACTTCTTTCCAAAAAGGTTATATTAGTTTGCAGTTGAACCAGCAGTGTAAAAGTGTTCCCTTCTCTCCGTATCCACTCTGGCATCTGCACCTTTGAGACTTTGTGATGTGTGTAGAAGATTTATTTTAGTAGAATGCTTATTTGTAATTATTTACCTAATTTGGAACATAAATCTTAATTATTCAGTGGTACAAAGTATATTGCACTTTTCTTTCTCATCTTTGCTGTGTAGAAATTGGGTCAGATTTATTCAGACATTATCTGCTGAATGCCTCCTATGTAACAGACACAGGACATACAACAGTGAATAAGCTACCCCTCTCTTGTGGCATTTGAGATCTGTTAGAAGCAGTAGACATTTACACAAAAGTTCACAGAAAGCTCATTGTACCTCTTAAATATACACGATTTTTACTTTATACTTCAATTATATTTTAGTAAAGCTGAGGTATTATTCCGAAATCTGCTTTGAGAATCAAATGGACCCGATTTTGTGCCTCAGCTCTGCCACCTACTGACTATATTTCTTTGTGCAAACATTTTATCTCAATTTCTGAATCTTTTAAATGGGGGAAAATTATACTTAGAGCATGAGGTTTGAGGCTATGCACTTAGACTAGAACCTGGCACAGAGGAGACTTTCAGTAAATATATTTTATTCCAGTGTTTAAGTACTAAATTATTGCTGTTTTATTTAGGAATCATTATTTTATCACTACCATTTTCTCTCTTCTCTCTGAGATCTTGGGGGTTCTCTATATTTTAAACATTTTTATCTTGAGCTGACATTAAGAAAATAGTAGTAATTATTTAAAACAACTATTTAAGAACTTTTTCACAAATAATTTCTAGTTTATTTTGCTTAACTTTCCAAAATGGTTATCCTCACTTTAGAGTGCATAGGAATCGTATGGGGACTTTCAAATCTGTGTAGTCTCATAGGCACCCAGATCTAGGTTTCTACTCTCATTCTTCAATAAAATAAACCAGTACTTTACTAAAATAAACCAGTTATTTACTATTCTATTTTCTACCAATACCATGCTGTTTTTGTTACTATAATCAGGTAGTGTGATGCCTCCATCTTTGTAGGCTTTGCTTAGGATTGCTTAAAACATAACTATAGTCCAGAAAGTAGAAGGTAAGAGAAGAAAGAGGGGAGGCCAGGAGGGAGGCATGAAGAGGGAGGGTATTTGGGACCTCACCTAATGTGCATGATGCAATGGTACATTTCAAAACTATTAAGAAAAGAATATAATTGTGATGGATGTGTTAATCAGTTCAATGTAAGTATTTCATATTGTATATCAAATCAGTACACTGAACCCCATAAATGCATCAATGTACACAGTTATGATTTAATAAAAACAAAAAAATAACAAAACCCTGTATAGTAATGGAACAGAATAGAGAACCCAGAAATAAATCCACGTGTTTAAGCCAACTGATTTTCTACAGAGGTGCCAAGAACATACACTAAGGAAAGGATACCCTCTTCAATTAATGATGCTGGGAAAATTGGATATGCATATTTAGAAGAATGTAACTAGATCCTTATCTCTTACTATATATGAACATCAAGTCAAGATGGATGAAAGACTGAAAGCTAAGACCCCAAACTATAAAGCTACTAGAAGAAATCATAGGGGAAACACCTCAGAACATTAGGCAAATATTTTATGTCTAAAACCTCAAAACACAGATAACTAAAATAAAATAGACATATGGGACTATCCTAAACTAAAAAGGTTCTACACAGCAGAGGAAACAAAAGAACAAAGAGACCACCTGTTGAAAGAGAGCAAAATACTTGCAAGTCATACATCTGACAAGGGACTAATAGCCAGGAGACACATAGAACTCAACAACAAAAAGCTACCCCAAATCTCATTAAAATGTAGGCAAAGGACATGTATAGACAATTTTTTTTTTTTTTTTTGTAGAGACAGAGTCTCACTTTATAACCCTTGTTAGAGTGCCGTGGCACCACACAGCTCACAGCAACCTCCAACTCCTGGGCTTAGGTGATTCTCTTGCCTCAGCCTCCCTAGTAGCTGGGACTACAGGCACCTGCTACAGTGCCCGGCTATTTTTCTGTTTTTGCTGTTCAGCCAAGACTGGGTTTGAACCCGCCATCTTCCGTATATGGAGCTGGCGCCCTACTCAATGAGCCATAGGTGCCGCCGGACAATTCTTAAAAGAAGATATACAAATGATGAACAGTTACATGAAATTATGCTAAGAATCGCTAATCATCAGGGAAATGCAAATCAAAGCTACAATCAGATATCATCTTACCCAGTTAGAATGACTGTTATTAAAAAGACAAAAGAATAACAAATGTTGGTGAGGACATGGAGAAAAGGGAACTCTTATACACTTTTGGTAGAAATATAAATTAGTATAACCACTGTGGAAAACAGTATGGATATTTCTCAAAAAACTAAAAGTAGAACTATCACGATCTATGAATCCCACCACTGGGTATGTATCCAAAGGAAAAGATTTCCATATATCAAAAGGTTACATGCCCATGCATGTTTATTGCAGCACCATAGTAGTGAGGATAAGGCATGAACCTAAGTGTCCATTGATGGATAAATGAATAAAAAAAATTTTAATCAGAATGGAGTACTATTTTGTCATAAAAAATAAACTCATGTCATTGGCAGCAACGTGGATGGAACTAGAGGTCATTATGTTAAGTGAAAAACTCAGGCACAGAAATATAAATATTCTCAGCTGAAATGTGGGAACTAAAATATCTGACTTCATAGAGATAGTAGAATGATAGATACCAGAGGTTGGAAAGTGGGTGGGTGGGAGGGGAATGAAGAGAAGTAAGTTAACAGCTACAAATAGAGAGTTAAATAAAAGGTTGGTATCCATTATTTTATAACAGAGTAGAATAACTATGGGTAACAACAATGTGTTGTATATTCAACAGTAGCTAGAAGAGAAGACTTTATTTATTCCCAACATATAGAGAAGCAACAAATACTCAAAACTTGATTACCTCAAATACTCTGACTTGATCATTATACTTTCTGTGCATGTAACAAAAAAATATGTATTCCATAAATATGCAAAATAGTATGTATCAATAAAAAATAAATGAAATGTGGATTGGATTTCAAAACAAAAGGATATTAATGGGAAAACTAGTAAAATCCAAATAAAGTGTTGTGTTTGGTTAGTAACAATGGACTATTATTGGTTCACTAATGTCTTGGCTATTTGAGGTTTTTTCTGATTCCATATAAAATGAAGTATTTTTTTTTCAAGATCTTTAAAACATGACAATGGAGGTTTGATAGGAATTGCATTAAAATTATAAATTGCTTTGGGTAGTATAGACATTTTAACAATGTTGATTCTTCCCAGCCATGAGCATGGTAGATTTTTCCATTTTTTAACATTTTCAGCTGTTTCTTTTCTTAAAGTTTCATAGTTCTCTTTATAGAGATCTTTCACATTCTTTGTTAGGTAAACTCCCAAATATTTCATCTTCTTTGGCACTATTGTGAAAGGAATAGAGTCCTTGACGGTTTTTTCAGTTTGGCTATTGTTGGTATATATAAAGGCTACAGATTTATGGGTGTTGATTTTGTAGCCTGAGACATTGCTGTATTCCTTGATCACTTCTAAAAGTTTTGTAGTAGAATCCCTGATGTTTTCCACATATGCAATCATATCATCTGTGAAAAGTGAAAGTTTGATCTCTTCTGACCCTATGTGGATACCCTTGATCACCTTTTCTTCCCTGATTGCAATGGCTAAAACTTCCTTTATGATGATGAAGAGAAGAGGAGATAATGGGCAACCTTGCCGGATTCCTGATCTAAGTGGAAATGGTTTCAATTTAACTCCATTCAATACGATATTGGCTGTGGATTGGCTGTAGATGGCCTCTATCAGTTTAAAAAATGTCCCTTATATACCATTTTTTAAAGAGTTCTGATCATGAAGGGATGCTGGATATTGTAAAAAGCTTTTTCTGCATCAATTGAGAGAATCATATGGTCTTTATTTTTTAATTTATTTATGTGCTGAATTACATTTATAGATTTATGTATATTGAACCAGCCTTGAGACCCTGGGATAAAGCCCACTTGGTCATGGTGTATAATTTGTTTGATGTGTTGTTGGATTCTGTTTGTTAGTATCTTGTTAAATATTTTTACGTCAATATTCATTAGTGATATTGGTCTATAATTTTCTTTTTTTGTTAGGTCTTTCCCTGGTTTAGGGATCAAGGTGATGTTTGCTTCATAGAATGTGTTGGGTAGTATTCCTTCTTTTTCTATATTTTGGAAGAGTTTTAGTAATATAGGTACTGGTTCTTCTTTAAAGTTTTGGTAGAATTCTAACGGGAAGCCATCTGGCCCCAGGCTTTTCTTTTTTAGGGAGATTTGGTATTGTTGATGCTATTTCAGAACTTGATATAGACCTGTTCAACATTTCCACTATGATCTGGCTAAGCCTGGTAGATGGCGTGCTTCCAAGTATTGGTCGAGTTCCTTCAGATTTTCATATTTTTGAGACTAAAGTTTCTTGTAATATTCGTTAAGGATTTTTTGAATTTCTGAGGGGTCTGTTGTTATTTTGTCTTTACCATTTCTGATTGAAGAAATTAGAGATTTTACTCTTTTTTTCCTGGTTAAGTTAGCCAAAGGTTTATCTATTTTGTTGACCATTCCAAAAACAACTTTTTGATTTGTTGATCTGTTGTATGATTCTTTTGTTTTCAATTTCATTTAATCTGCTCTAATTTTGGTTATTTCTTTTCTTCTGCTTGCTTTGCAGTTGGAATTTCCTTTCTTCTCCAGTTGCTTGAGATATCCCATTAAGTTGTTAACTTCCTCTCTTTCTATTTTCTTGAGGAAGGCTTATAGTGCTATAAATTTCCCTCTTAGGACTGCCTTTGCAGTATCCCAGAGGTTGTGATAATTCATGTCTTCATTGTCATTTTGTTCCAAAAATTTGGTAATTTCCTTCTGAATCTCGTCTATGACTCATCTATCCTTCAGCATAAGGTTATTTAGCTTCTATGTTTTTGTATGAATATGCAGATTCTTGTTGTTATTGAGTTCAACTTTTATTCCATGATGGTCTGAGAAGATGCAAGAAATAATTTCTAGTCTTTTAAATTTGCTGAAGTTAGACTTGTGACCAAAGATGTGATCAATTTTGAAGTATGTTCCATGGGCTGATGAGAAGAATGTGTATTCAGTTTTGTTGGGATAAAATGTTCTGGAGATGTCTGTTAAATCTAGATGTTGAATGGTTAAGTTTAAATCTAAAATTTCTTTACTTATGCTCTTTTTGGAGGATCTATCCAGCACTGCTAAAGGGGCGTTAAAATCTCCACTTGTATGGAGCTGGAAGTAATCATGTTGCTCATGTCTGTTAGAGTTTCTCTTATAAATTGAGGCGCATTCTGGTTGGGTGCATAAGTATTAATAATTGAAATCTCATCATATTGAGAAGTACCTTTAACAAATATGAAGTATCCATCCTTATACTTCCTTATTTTTGTTGGTTTAAAGCCTATTGGATCTGAGAATAGGATTGCAACACCTGCTTTTTTCTGCTTTCCATTTGCCTGGGTTACAGATGACCATACCTTCACCTTGAGTCTGTATTTATCTTTTAAGGTAAGTTGAGATTCTTGTATGCAGCAGATATCTGGCCTGAGTTTTTGTATACAGTCAGCCAACCTGTGCCTCTTTAGAGGATAATTTAGGTCATTCACATTATTTGAGAATATTGTTAAGTCTTTTGAAAGTCTGGTGGACAGTTTGAATCCTTTTGGGACTGTGGAAGTTGGAATTTGATCAAAAGTTTCTGAGTGGGTTGACTTTTGTGGTGGAGGATTATCCTGGTCATTATGGAAGATAGGTCTGAGAATATCCTGGAGAGCTGGTTTAGTTATGGCAAATTTCTTCAACATGTGGATGTCATTAAAGTGTTTAATTTCTCCATCATGAAGGAAAAATTTCTCCATCATCCAGCTCAGTTTAGCTGGATACAGGATCCTGGGTTGAAAGTTATTTTGTTTTAGGAGATTAAAAGTTGATGACTGCCCTCTTCTTGCTTGAAAGGTTTTAGCAGAGAGATCTGCATTTATTCTCATGTTCTTCCCTTTGTAGGTAATGGTTTTCTTATGTCTGGCTGCTTTCAGTAGTTTCTCCTTCATATTACCTTTATGAAATTGATTATGATGTGTCTGGGGGATGTCTTATTCAGGTTGAGTCATGCTGGAGTTCTGAAACTGTCTCCTATCTGAATTTCAGAAACTCTTGGCATGTCTGGAAAGTTGTCTTTCATAATCTTGTGAAGACGAGACTATGTCTTGTGAAGTCGCTTCATTGCTTTCACAGATTCCTATGGGGTGAACATTGGTTTTCTTTGAATTATCCCAGAGCTCTGTGAGAGAGTGATCTGTTTTTGCCTTCCATTTCTCTTCCTCTTTGGAGGTTTGGGAGCATTCAAAAGCTTTGTCTTCAATGTCAGAAATCCTTTCTTCTGCTTGCTCCATTCTGTTACTGAGTTATTCTACTGTATTTTTCAGATCTTTGAGAGCTGCAACTTCTTGTCTCAATGTGTCAAAATCTATGGTCATTTTGTCTTTGAATTCGTTGAATTCTTGAGACATCTTTTGGGTCATCTTTTGGATTACTGCTTGAAATTCTAATTCCATCTTTTCCTCCATTCCACTCATCTTATTTGCTATCCAGATTCTGAATTCGATTCCTGACATCTTAGCCATTTGCCTATGCAAGAGATCTGTGCTGTGTCTGCCTTGCCGTTCTTTGGAGGAGTTGATCTACTCTGATTATTCATATTGCCAGAGTTTTTCCATTGATTCTACCCCATGATTGTTTTTTACCATCCTCAGAGTTGAAAAGATGTCTCTCCAAGAGTAGACCCCAGCGGGATCACTCTATTGTTGCTGGAACTTTGTAGTGAGTGACCCTGTGTAGCTCCTCTGGGATTGTCCCAGCCAGGGCATTCTGGCTGTGGGAACAGCTCCAGAAAATGGCACCCTGGATCCAGCAGCAGGATGGGGGACAGCACACATGGTTCTGGGAGTGCCAGGTACCTGGTAACTTTGGCAAAAAGAACGATGGCTCCAGAAGTCTCTGGCCGGGAGGAGGGTTCCACGCAGAGGCAGGGAGGGTTCCAGTGGGAGGGTCCTTGTCCTACAACTTCTGGAATCCCTGGCAGAAGGCAGACATGTGGGGGCACGGCAGGCTCTGGGCGTGGGATGTGCTGTTGCCAGGGAAGTTCCTGACTGAGCTCGGACCTGTGGGGGCCCTGTGAGTGCCAAGTGCAGGCCTGCACAGTTGCTGGGGGAGTTGCTTCCCAGAGCAGGCCTGTGGAGACCTGGCGGTCACCGGCAGAATCCCTGGCAGAAGGTGGACCTGCATAGGCCCAACAAGCATGGGACTCAGGGGCACAGTCTCTGGGGTACTTTCTGGCCGGGCGTGGGCCTGCAAAGGCCGTGCGGGTGCTAGGCACAGACCTGCGCCATCCAAGGCTCCCTGTCAAAGGGAGGGTGGGCCTGCGGAGGACCTGCAAGCACCCTGGGGTCACCGGGGGAGTTCCTGGCTGGAGGTGGACCTGCAGAGGCCTGGTGGTCACCTATAGAGTCCCTGGCAGAAGGCGGGCCTGCAGATGCCCCACAGTCTCAAGGAGTGGGCCATGGGGTTGCGGTTGCCGGCAGATTCCCTGGCTGGAGGGATGGAGGCTCGTTGCAGCCCCCCAGAGTTTTTACCAGTGGGGTGCTTGTTCCAGCAGGCGAGGGGATGCTGCTCAAGAACCTCCTCCCTCAGTCTCAGCGTGGGTTAGACTTCTCATTTGTCAGGTAAGGGGGGAAGGGTGTACTATAAGTTCAGAATGGTGGGCAAAACTTTAGTTCAGTTTTTCTGCCTAGCAAGAGAGTGTTCAGAGTCACATTAGGGTCACTCTGGAAGAAGCAGACCCCATTTCCCACAGCACTCTTCCATGGAATTAGACAAGAGGTCTATAGTTCACCGCTTGTCTTTAGAAAACCCACAGGAGCAAGCGAAGAGAAAAAAGTAAGGAAACAGAAAAGTAAAAAACCCCACAGCTTTCTTGGGGGAGGGGATGGACACTTTTCCTTTCAGATGAATTTTGAACCTGAAGCTTGCTTTCTTGGAGTTGCAGCTTGCCTCAGCAGAGGTGACCTGAAGTTATCACTTCTCTCTCAGCTGGGCTCCCAGTCTTTAGCTTAATTGCACAGTTTCTAGAGGTTATTTTTCCTTTTGAACAGGAGCCTCTTTCAGAAGCTGTTTGCAGTTGGCCATCTTGCTCCACTCTCCCTAAATAATGAATTTTTTTTTTATTGGCACAAATATTCTGAGGGTAGGTCTAATCTACAGCAAGACTTGAAAATGTATGATATGTATGTACTTTCCACTCTCTATTAAAGTTACAGATGGCCCTAGAATCTCTAAACACATCACTACCATTATTCACTAGATTGAAGTTAGTACAAAAGATAAAGCTTGTCTATTACTGTTATTCTATAAAGATGAGAATCCTACCTTTGTATTAATATTTCATATCACTCTCCATTGTTTACCACTGAGTATACAACCAAAAAGGACTTATTATTAGTTTAATTATTTAAGGCTATTGATGTGTTATTTATAAAGAAGACAGTATTTTTATATAATAATATAAATTTAGGATAATAGCTGCATTCTGTACAATGATTTTTTTATCTTTATGTTTTTCTATGGGGACTGTATCAGTTAGCTTTTGCTGTGTAACAAACTTCTCCAAAATTGAGTAGTTTAGAACAACTGTCATTTTATTTGTTTATTCTTCTGTGGGTCAGTGATTTGGGTTCAGCCCCACTGGGTTGGATCTCTGTTCCTGGTTGTATTGGGTGGGTTTATGTATATCTTTGCAGTCAGCAAGTGACTGATGATCTCACTCATATGTCTGGTAGTTGGCTGCCTGATGGCAGGGAGAGTGCAGGTAAGAGGGTCATGTCTCACTTATCACTCAGAAGGCTGGACAGGGCTCATTGTTATGGTCACAGTTTTCCCAAGAGCAGCAAGAGAGGTCAGACCCTAGATGTAGGAGAACTTTCACATCTCAGTTTATGTAACATTTGCTATTATACCATTGACCAAAGCAAGTTCTGTGGATAATCCTCGAGTCAGAGTAATAGAGGATTTCTCAAAGGCATAGTCACAGGAAGGGGCTTATTATGGGTACTTTTGCAAACAACTACCATGGGGACCCAGATTCCAAATGATAATATATATAATTAAGCAATATGCTTATATTGACATAATTTTTCAGAAAAGCCTTACTGTAATATAATGATTCTACTAATTAATGTTCTGAAGTATTGCTTTCAATATTATTATTGCTCCTACTAAATATTTAATTTGCATAATCACCGAATGGTAAAGGTACTACTATTATTTCCATTTTGTACATAAGGAGATTAACACTTGAGAAGTTCTACATCTTGCTAAATATCATTATAGCTAAGAAAATAACCTTTGGGAAACTCTAAGGTGACATTAACTTAATGTATATAAGGGGATTAATATGGTGCCCGCTGCAAAGTTTTCAATGAGTATATGGCCAATATATTAATATTATAATGTTATTGGTAACAATGGAGCATGAGCGGTTTCTTCTGCTTTAAAAGTCAGGCCTCGTACACCTAGAAAACTAAGAACTTGCTGTCATATTAAATTTCCCACTATGAACATATCTCTATAATTGGTTCTATATTTTGCTTTAACTGGAACTGATTGTAAATGCAATGTGAACTCTGATTTCAGAGAAGTCAAATAATTCAGCTCACTACTAAATAATCAAAATTTTCAAGCACCACCCATTAAATTAGTCATTAAATCTGACACTACATTACCAAAGCACTAAGTAATTGGCTAATCCCTTTTTATTACTTCAGTGATTACAAAAGGATGCCTTTATCAAAATGCTGTGGATGTCATTTATTATTTATTTTAATTTAAAGTAAAAGATTGTTTGGGGAGAAAGTTAAATGCCACGTACTGAATAGATATCATTTCTGCATCAATCACATATTGAGAAAAGAATAGAACTGGAAATCCTGTATTTAAAAAAAAAGAATCTTTAAAAGATAGCTTAAGGAAATGAGAAACAGATTTATGCTACATGTGATAACATTCTTCCATTTTCCTGAATGCAGTCCAAGAAAATATTTAATACCCATATTTAGTCCTTGAATGATAATTTTTATAACAAAGTTCAGTAAAATCACATTAATTTTCCTTTCTCTTATAATTAACTTGAAATCAGAAAAAGAAGCAGGCGTATCATAAGGACTGGAGCTCTCCAGTTTGGTTCTTTAAAGCTCTGCTGGACAAGAATGGCAGTGAAGTGGGAACCTCTCCAGGAGTCAACTGGTTTTTCTTTTCCATGTTGCCTTTGGCTTTATATCTAACTCCATCTCAAGGGTCAGTCCCTACAATGTTGTAATATGGTAACTAACCATTTCTCTACTATTCCCATGTGCTGGTAGAAAGTGAGTGCAGATTAATCTTAACTTTTAGAAGTAGTATTGCTTTTTTTTTCCTCTTTTTTTTTTGTGTTTTTTTGGGGTTTTTTTTTTTTAGAGACAGAGTCTCACTTTGTCGCCTTTGGTAGAGTGCCATGGCTTCATGGCTCACAGCAACCTCCAGTTTCTGGGCTTAGGCAATTCTCTTGTCTCAGCCTCCCAAGTAACTGGGACTACAGGCGCCCGCCACAACGCCTGGCTATTTTTTTGTTGCAGTTTGGCCAGGGCCAGGTTTGAACCTGCCACACTTGGTATATGGGGCCAGTGCCCTACTCAGTGAGTCACAGTATTGCTGAGTAAAAGCAAATATACACTTAAAATTTAGATAACTAACTGATAATTGCTTGCTACAAAGGGCTTTAACAACAGCTTATACTGTCATCTGTATTTGGGAGGGCCACTTTATCACAACTATGAAAGTAGGAAATATTATCAAGCTCCTAAATATTTCCAATTTGACAGACAAAAATTAATTTTATTAGTCAAGATGAGCATCTTGGTTTTTGTCATTTTGTATTGGAATTTTGGTATTTTTATTAATTTATAGGAGCTTTTGCTTATGATGGATACCAGCTCTGTTTTATGCACTTATAAAACATTTTCTATTATAAAATGTAGAATTGTCCTATGATCCAGAAATCTACTTCTGTGTATATATCAGAAAGAAATTAAAACAGAGACTTGAATGGACACTTGTACACTAATGTTCATAACTACATAACTACATTATTAAAAGAGCCAAGAGGTAGAAGCAACCCAAGTATCTATTTACAGATGAATAGATAAACAAAATATGGTTCATACATGTAGTAGAGTACTATTCAGCTTTAAGAAGGAAGGACATTCTGACACACGTTACAACGTAGATGAATCTTGAGGACATTATACTAACTGAAATAAACCAGTCGTGAAAATACAAATACTGTATGATTTCATTTATACCAGCTGCCTAGAGTAGTCAAATTTATAGAGATAGAAAGTGGAATGGGGATTGCTGGTAGATGGAATAAGAATGGAATGGAGAGTTGTTTAATGGATTCAGAGTTTCAGTTTGGGAAAATGAAACATTTCCAGAGATGAATGGTGGTAATGGGTGTAGAATATATCAAAGCCACTGAACTAGGGCGGCTCCTGTGGCTCAGCGAGTAGGGCGCCGGCCCCATATACCGAAGGTGGCGGGTTCAAGCCCGGCCTCGGCCGAACTGCAAAACAAAAAAATAGCCGGGCGCTGTGGCGGGCGCCTGTAGTCCCAGTTACTAGG